>JBBYHK010492889.1:0-69611 GCA_038382065.1 Adansonia grandidieri | reverse complement strand
CATTTGATGCCACATCTTCACATTTACCTTTGATATGATCCCTAGGCCTTCTTGACATCCTCAAAATACTTTTTTGCTGGGCGACATCATCTCCCCCTCTTACATCCATGCTCTAGATTGCTAAAAATTAGCCCAGAAAAATAAGGTGTGTACACATAACAACATGTTTGGGCTATAATCACCCTCATTTAGGTGATACAGTACTTTACGGGATAATTGACAACCAAAATGATAGTCTGTATGCCATCACCTATTATATGACATGCATTAACCCATTGTTCAAACAACATAACAAGTTATTCAGGTGAAATTTTACCTTTATCAAAATTGTGCAACACCTCTTAGGGATAAAACCAATTGATTATGCAGTGGCCTTCGTTCATCATCACCTAAAAGATAAGTATGTGTCAAGCTATCATTCGGATAGTATAACAACTTATTCGAGTGAGGTTTTACTTATGCGTTAAGCTGCCACTTGAACAACATAATAGCTTATTTAGATTAGGTATGACTTTCTTTAGGGTGACATGGTTGCTTTGCAAGTGGTGACATTCATTTGCCATTACTCACTTATTGACAAAGGTCAACCATCAATGGGATGGCATACTGACATGTCCTAACATTGAAATAACAAATATGGGTGATAATGTTTGTTCACTATCATGTACGTAACTATGGTATGTAAGATAAGAAGCATTTCCCCAAGTGTCCTTATCCTTCAGGTCATTTTAGTAGCATTTTGGTATGGTGTAAAATGGTTTAGCTCGTAGGGCTTATTATATAGGGTTTAAGATGACATCTAGATTGGTATTTGAATCATTCTTCTATCTAATAAGGACAGCCAAGGCAACCTGATCCTAGACCCATCACAGGTTTAGCAAAACAGGTTTTATCTGGTGGGTGTTTATTTCCTATGCAAATATAGATGGTTACTCATGAGAGACACAAGTAATTTACTCATAAAGGCCAATAGCTCACTTCCTTCTAATATTTTGGACCTTAATCCCACCATGGATTTTGATGAGAGTCTAATGTAAATGTATATGCATGGTATGTTTCGAAGAAAAAAATCAAACCTTTTATTGACCTCATTTATTATTACATTTATCAAATCGATATTTACTTAGGAACAAGGCAGTCCCTTCCAATTATAGGACAAAAGTCATGAAAGATAAAAGATTAGTAGATAAAAATGGGGATTATAGTTAAATAATGATAAAAAACTGAGGAAACTGAAAACCAAGTAGGATGGGACTGGTCATAGGCCTAACTCTCTAAATTGGTCCTTAGTGGTGTCACCAAGCTATCGGTAATGTGCCCCTGCCTTTTCATTGCGAAGGAAACATGTTTGACTTAAAAATGATTTTTCTTAATGAAAACCTGTTCTCCCAACTGAGAGTTCTTTTTTGATGAAATGAAAGTAAGAAAACATGGGTTCTCATCCTTTGATCATGAAAAAGGACCGTCAGACAAATCATTCGTCCAACTGGTCTTTGATGGCTGTCATGAAATGGCCAACACTTAGAGTCACCACTAATCATTTAGGCTAGTAGTGATTGAATGACTGTTGAAACTGATATTTCAAGTTATAAAACTCGAAACATCAATTTCATGATCTACATGGTATAGAGATTCATTTATTGGATTCAGGAATGGTTACACCTAAGAAAGTATCACCTTTCTGTGATGCTTGAAATCGATACCTTCTAGCTATATCTTAACTTAGTTTCAATTTTCTTAGTTTTGACTTATCATTATTCTAGTATAATCTCCTTTCATGCATGAATTTATATATAATAAATCTAGGTTTTAACAAAAATTTTGATGCCATATGCGTCTCAGAGAAATGGGAAACATAGAGATTTTTGATAAAATGAGCTTCAGATTTAATTTTAATACATGGTACTTCATATCAAGCATTGAAGGGATATTGACATGAAGCATTGCCTTTATGATTTTTTAAAACGATTTGAAAACATGAGTACAAAATAAACACCACAAAAAAATGTATTAGTAAGACGAAAAGAAATAATATTGTATAAAATAAATCACATAAAAAATGGCAAAGGGGAAGGGACAATCAAAGTCTATCTCGTAATTATCATCGGTTATCTAGAAATAACCATGTCGATAATTTTGAAATAGATTTGGATTTAGTAGTTGACTGAGGCATGAAAAATCGAGTTTGAATTTTGAAAAGTTCAAAGAAAAATCAGGAGAGAGAAAATTTAATTTTTGACAAATTTTGAAATAGTGAGATAAGCGAATTTAAATTGATGAAAATTGACTATTTCTTAAAAGAAGTGACATTTTTTACATTGCTTGACAAAATCAACAATTTTTTATATAAAAGATGGGAATTGATAAAAATCAAATTTGATAAAATTTGAAGAAAAACACTTATGCCTTGATTGGAGCCTAGGTCTATGGTTGACATACATTCTTAGACTCAATCAGGGTTGATAGTAATAAGCATGAAGGATTCGAATGTCTCGGAGAAAGGTTTTAGAAGATCGATTGATTGTGACATACATTAAAACTAGGGGATACATAATGCAATTCCTTTATTTTGTTTTATTTCAAATTGATCCTAAGGTTTTAGAGGTCTAGTAAGATACCATTGGAAAAGTGACTTGATAAGGATTAATAAAAAATATTCCAAAAATCTCAAAAAAATCACTTTCTAGGAAGGAATAACTTTTGGATTTAGATCTAATGCGATGTTGACAGCACATGCTAAGGAAAGGGTGGAACAAAATTTAAAAACTCATATCTCAATCATTCTAAATCATTAAATCGCAAGTAATGCTTTCTGAAAAAGGAATTTTATTAGCTTTTTAGGAAAAATATTTTGTAAATTCAAAAAAATCACTGGGGACCGAAATGGCCTAAACAGAATGTAAATCATCGATTCCAGGGGAACTAATTTAGAAAAATCATAACTCCCTCATCCAGAATGATTTGAGGGCAAGCATGACATTGTTGTAAAGGTAATTTGATGCCTTTAAAGATAAAAATACCAAAAATTCTAGAAAATTTGTTTAGGATTCAAAAAGAATTTTTAAAGTCATGATTACAGTGTTGCTTGCATGAAATAGGGGAAATTTTTGGTTTTTCAAGCTTCCTAGTGCTAGACATAATTTTTAGACATTCGAATGTCTATAACAATAGAGAGTCTATAACAATGGCTTCACAAGCTCATTGCACAATCATGGAGCAATTTGGGATGATTGGAGCAACCCATTAACCATGCTACTACCAAGAAACTCTAGACAAAAAGAGCAAGGCACAAATAAATTTTGACAATTAAAAGGAACATTTTATTTCTAAAAATAGAATTTTTAGCCTAAAAAACCTTGAATCCTAGATTGGAAACCTTGATTTTTCCCCAATATTGGAAGACTAATGGATAGATAACCTTAAGTTGATGCTAATCCTTATTATTGAAGTCAACATAGACTTAGAGGTATAAAAAAAACAAATTTTTGGCAAGCAATAAACAAGCATTTTGAAAAACTTAAGATGAATTAAATATGATATTCATGGCAATAGACATGGAAAGCATGTTTGAACAAACAAAAGATGACTTTTAAATATAAAGATGATGACAAAAATGCAAAAAAAAATTAAGCATGATGATGCATGGACATATTAATTTCACAAATTACCCCAAGAGTTATGCCATGAAAATGACATGAACAGGCTCAAACAAGAAGAAAAGCCTGTTGAAATTTTAGGACAACATTAAAACATATTTTCAAAATGAACCAAGATCATAAAAATATAAAAACATGATGGAAGGATTAACATGACATCAAAAATCTTAAGTCTACCATAACCAAGGCCCCAAAATGCATAAGAATCCTAAGATAAGGTCATGGTTAGCATATTAAAGTTCACTAAAATGATGTAAATGGTAATGACAAAGAAAAATGAAATGAAGAAAAAATAGGAGTTATACCAAGAAGCTTTAATCCTTGCTTTGGCTTTGAGCAAAAAACTAATTCACTTTAAGCTCACTTTATTTGCTCTTTTTACTACAGATGAGTAAGAAAGGCATGCAAAAAAGGAGCTTGATAGTTGTTGTATCAAAGGAGGGGAGATTAGGGAAGAGAAATATGAGAAATGAAGGGGTTTTGGAGGGATTTTACAGAGGTTGAGGAAAGGCTACTAGAATGAAATTTTTTTAAGGTTGGTGGCTGATGTAGGAGTGTGTGGAATCCTACTTTGCTCGGCATATAAGGTATTTTATGTAAGATTTAATCTCAACATCAAAATCTAGCAAAGGTAGGGCATTTAAGACTTTTGTGCATGTACTATTTAATGAGTCATAGTACTAGAAGGTGTGCTTACAACATTTGATTAGTTAGTCTTCATCCTTGCAAACAAAAAAGTCATCCATGAGCTAATCAAATGACTAGCCTCACCTTTTCCCTTTAGTAAATTAGATTTTCTCATTAAATGCCCTTGTTCGAAGCTTAATAGACCTTTCCAAAATGTTTAGTCCAATGTTTAAGGCCCAAAAATGAAATCCACATGATTTGTATAAAATTATGTCTAATGTTAAATGATTTTTAGTTCCAAAATAATGGCCAAGTTCATGTTTTACTGCAATAAAAATTCCATGAACTAGGCAAAATATGAAAGATGTATTGATACATTGCATATTCTATCAATTCAACTAGGCAAAAACCTAGAATGTATTGATACAATAAAGGTTGTATTGATACATTCTACTCTTTTTCTTTCCCCCATTTTCAAGCTTCTTTTCTATGATTACCTTTATAGTTTTTCATTTATAGCTCACTTTTCTTTCCTTTACTTGCCATGGATTAGCAAGAAAGGGAAGTAAAGATGAGCTTCCATGGTGTTGCTTTAGATGGAAAGGAGTTTGATAAGGAAAATGAATGAAAAATGAAGGGTTTTTAGAGGTTTTTCTTGGATAGTTTGAAGGGCTATATGAACAGTAAAATGGTGAATGTCAAATTTGCGTAGTATTTTCTTTGCTAAACCAAACTCATTACTTTATAATCCATTTGAATAGCCAAGCACAAAAACACAAAGTGAGGATAATTTTAAGCTTTTCGCATGTACCCAAGAGTAGGTTAAGGTACTATGCTCAACAATCTTAATTTTTATTGCCTGAAGCAACTAAGATAGTGGATCAAACCACTTTATGCAATTTGAGAAGCTAGAAAAGCCCAAAACATCCTTGAACAAATTGGATTTTGCCAAAAATTATAGTTTTTGCTATGACATAACTCTATGTTAATACAAATAGAAAATGTATCGATTATTTTTTAATCCATACAACTAGTGGAATTTTAAATTTTAATGACATGAAGACCCTGTGTTCGTATATGAATTTTATATGAATGTATCAATACCCTAAGTGTTTGTAACGATACAATGCTTGCCAGCAACTATATAACCTTGAAATGCAAAAATCACTATTCATGTATTACTACATCACTGTTCATGTATCGATATAGCCTGAAATGTATCAATACATTCCAAAATGTATTGATATAATGGGTTGTAACAATCATATTTTGTATAAATGAAGGCAATGTATCGGTACATAACATAATGTATTGATACAATCTAGCTAGAATGAATAAGAATCACTCAAATGAAGCCTCCAATAGCTATATTACTCCACCAAACATTTCCAATAGTCATATTTATGATCAAGGCTATAAATAAGCCTTAACAACACCTCTAACAAGATAATGAACCAAGAGGTTAAGTCCAGAGCGATATTTTTCATCTTTTTCATATTTTTAAGTAGTTCTTTGTGTATACAATTAATTTTTCCTATCCATTCTTGTATTCTAATCTTTAAAATTATCGCTCTTTGTGTTTAAACTCTTATAAACACCTAGCCTTTAGATGTTTCATTATTTACATCAAAATCTTTGTAAAAAATAAAGGTTCTTACTTACCCATTAAAAAGTAGTGAAGGGTTTAGCCATAAAAGATAGGAGTGTAAAGGTTATACCATGTCCTTAAAAGGTAGACAATTTAAGTTAGTGAGTTAGGGAAATCTAAGGCAAGTGAGGTTGAGGTAAAAAACGTAGGCAATTAAGGTTGAACCTCTCTAAATACTTGAGTTTACATCTCTTTGCCTAGCTCTTTAATTGTCTTTTTATTCTTCATTAACTTGCACTCCAAAGATCATTGTTTAGATTTTTTAATTTGACCAAGTTTTAATTTGCAAAAAGTTTTTGAGAAATCAATTCACCTTCTTTTTGATTTCATACACCCTTAAAAGTTCTAACAATTAGTATCAGAGCTTGGCCTCATTTTTAAAGGCTTAACATCCTTGAGCAAAGATTTGCAAAAAAAAAAAAAAAATTCAAAATGGCAAGTGGTGAATAATGGCAATGGGGCTTGAAGGACATTCAATAATAAGGCCTCTTCTCTTCAATAGAAAAGATTATGCATATTGAAAGATAAGGATAAAACTATTTATCCAACTAGAGATTATAAAGTATAGAAGATAATCATAAAAAATCCACTCATTCACTGATGGTGGGAGATAAAGAAGTCTCTAAGGAAGAAAGTGAATAGAATGAAAGAGGCATCAAAATGGCTTAACTAAATGCCAAGACCATGTACAGTTTCTTTTCTACATTAGGGCCAAATGAGTACAACTGAATGTCCTTATGTGATAGCGCCAAGCTGATATGGGATAAATTAGCTATCCCACATGAAGAAACAAATCAAGAGTTCAAGATAAGCATGTTCACTCTAGACTATGAAATGTTTTAAATGAAACTGTATTTTCATCATGGAGATGTCCGATTAATTTACAGACATTGTTAATGGCTTGAAAGGTTTTCGAAGGTGTATTTCAACAAGGAGATGGTTAAGAAAATGTTGAATAGCCTCCCTAAGTCATGGGAAGCTTAGGTGACCGTAATTAAGAAGTTAAAAGGCCTTAACCTCTTTGCCTTAAATGAACTTATCGGGTCACTGCTCACACATGAAATAAAGATGAATCATGGAAAAGAGTAACCAAGGAAAGTTAAAGTTATTTTGAAGGTTTTCATTAATGAGGAAGTGGAGGATGATGAAGATATTGCTAAGAGATTCAAAAAATTTTGGCAGATGGATAAAGGTAAATCATCTCAATCTAAAAAAGGTTAACCAAGTGGTGTGTTACAATTGCAATGAATCAAGCCATGTCAAATCTGATTACCCATTATTGAAAAAGAAGAAGAAAAATAAGAAAAAGAAGAAGAAGACATTTAGTAGCAACTTAGAGTGATAAAGACTTCTAATGATGATGACTCTAAAGAAAACCAAATTGGCAACCTTTATTTCATGGCTCTGATGAGCCCATGGCCCATGGGAACCTTAAATTCTTGTAATTCAAGTTCTTGTACATTTGATGAATTGCAATTAAGTCTGAGGAAATGAACTCAAAATATAGAAAAATGATTTCAAAATTGAAAAATAAAAATGATTTATTGTTGAAATCAAAAATTAAGTTTGAAAATGAAAATAAAGATTTGAAAAATGATTTTATTGATTTCAAGCTAAGAATTAACATTCTAGAGGAAGTCAATCTTGATTAGAAAAGAAAATTTTAAAAGCTTAAAAGAAAATCGGTCTAAACAAATCTTTTCAAGTTAATTTGGCTAAGTGCTTACATTGTAATTTTCATGGTAATAGTTCACATATTTTTCTTATTAAAAAAAGAACAAAAATTTAAAGTTAGGCAAGCATGGGTTCCTAAGGGAGCAAGAGGCTTTAAGACTAACCTTTAAGGACCCAAAGCAGTTTAGGTACCCAAATTCAAGTGAAAGTCTCTTATAGGTGTTTTGGAGCAATAAAGAGCAAAGCAATACAAATGGATGCTCTAGACACAGAAAGTGTGATGGGTAACCATTAAGCCTTTAGCTTGATTCTATCATGTATTGGTTGCCTATTCAAGTTTTAATTATTGATGCTTTATTGATAAACATTTTTAGGAAGTATTATTTTGATACAAAATGATTTTAATGAAAATTTATGTTTTGCATCTTGTGTGATTATGGACTTATTCATGTATGCATTTGGTGATTTGGTGCTTAATGATAATATGCTTAATTGATTTGTGAAATGATGTTATAAAGCATGAACTCAAGCATGATTTGTGCATAAAGGTTCGTTTTTGAAAAATTTCATGCTTTAAGATTTTAAGAAGCTCTGATACATGACTAAGTAGATTGCATATATGCAGGGGGAGCATCTAGAGCTTACTTACACGATTTGATGCCATGAACATGCATTAGCAAGTCTTTAAGTCTCCTTAATGCTTTATGTTCAATTATGCTTGCATGAGACATAAGATGATTAAATATGTTAAAAGTTCATTTTTTATGGCTTGTACAAGTTTGACACATATTGAACATGTTTTCAAACTCATGCATATGTGGTTTGAATGAAAATATCTTATTTTAAGACCTTTAGTTGCTTATTGCTTGAACTTAAGTTACTTTTCTGACCAAATATGCGAATTTGTTCAAACTTAATTTTAAAAGTTCTTTTAATGCAAACTTTTAATTATTCATATGAGTTTTAAATGTTTAAAATTAAAAGTTTGCATTAGAATATCAAATCATGGGTTTTGGAATGTCAAATTGCATATTTTTCTAAGCATTTTTCAAAAACCTTAAGGCATGAATCGATACTTAGAGCATTATATTGATATAATGAACAAAAACCCAAAAATCCCATATTGTATCGATACAATTCACTATGTGTAGTGATACAAAAGCCCTTTGTATTGATATAAGTAGTGAACTTTAGCCAATTTATTGTTGTTTTGGTTCTTAAATGCAAAATTGGTCTCTTTAATGGGTTTTCACTTGAAATGCTTCATTTTTTTGACTTCCAAACCTTGATAAACATCTTTTCATAACTCATCATATGCTTAAACATTATATTTGATTCATTGATGAGTGTTTCACAAATTAAATACATGAGTTATATGACTAGGTGCTCATATTACCTCATAATGCTAAAAAATACAAATTTTTTCTCTGCAACATTGTTTTTGCGCTTTAATGAAAATATTTTCTTGCATTACAACAATTGGCACCATATATGCTTAATGTTTTTCCATTTATTAACATTTGGTATCATTTGTTTCAAAATTTCATTAAGCTAATTAAACATCTTTCTTGAAAAACTCATGAGCTTATTGAATTTTTTTTATGTATATGAAAATTGAATTTGGGTACTACTAATGCTCATTGTTTCCCAAGATTTTTTTTAAGTTTTGCATGATTCATGAAGACAAAGCAAATCTATTAATATGAACATTTACATGAAAAAAGAAAGCAAACCAAAAATAATAATCTCATCTTAATCAAGCCTAGACCTTTAAATGATTGCTGAACACTTAGATCATGAATTCAAAGTCAAAGTGAGCATTTTAACAAAGCTTGGTAAGATTGAGTATCTACTAAACTAATGCTTTTGAATCATTATCTCTTAGCATTAAGTTTAGTGACATGCATGAGTTAATTATACATAATTGGTATCTTTGTGTATAGTGTATGCTCGAAATGATTGCTGAATATGAATCTTTAAACATGACCTTGAGTTAAGTATTTTAATATCTTTTGCTTTGACATTTGTTTTCAGCAGTTGATACACTAAGTCTTAGTTACGTCTTAACTCATGGATTAAAATGAATACAACTTTATGCATGTTCATTGATTGATTTAATGCTCAAATGATCTTTTTAACATATCATAAATCAGCAAATGATTTTTTAACCTATGGAAGTTTGCTATGTTTTTCTTGAGAAATTCTTTAACTTTCCATATGGTTACTTGAATGATTATGAGCAGCATGCATATGTACTAAAATTAAAAAAATGATATGTATTATGCTTCTAAACAACTAATTGGATTAATAATTATTGATACCATTTATCAGTTACTTTGTCTTTAACACTCATAATCTCAAATGCGCTTAAAAGTCTACATATGTATGCATGGATAGTATGAACTACACATTAAAGCTTAAATGAATATTTTTTTTTGACAATCGGTATACATGTCTACATGATTCAAAGTTTGTATACCTCTTTGAAATCTTGTAAGACTTGGTACCTTAGCTTTGAATTAATTTATCTTTACATTTTTTATATTCCAAAATAGGGTAAAGTTTAGGGATAATTTGCTTCTGCTTTATTGACATATATGCTAGCAAATAGAAAGATTTTGTATGTGCTTATATTATTTGTATCTCATGAAATCTTTAATATTTTGTGTTGGTATTCTTATAGCTAAGTATGACCAAAAATGCCATTGCTAGGTTTTGCAAAAACATTTTATAAAATAGTTAAAATTTTTAATAATGACTTTATTTATGGGGAGTTTTATTTAAAATCTTTAAATGATTAAGAGGGAGTTTTACAAGCAATTCACTTTAAGTTTGGTCATATCAAAAAAGGGATATTGTTAGCTATATTAGTTTTGAATTAATCTTGGTTTTAATATAACTAAAACATTAGCTTAATTAGACTATGTTTAAATAATTTAAAGTTAATATTTTCCATGAATTATTTGAAAACACTTTGAAAAATACTAGAAAGTGTTTTAACTCCTTTAAGCACTCAAAAATTTATTTTTAATGCATACTTTGGTATAAAAACATTTTTGGGATAAGTTTTGTAAGTTTTAAATTCGTTAAAAGCCCCTTAAAGATAAATTTTATATGAATGAATTCATACCCTAAGTGTCTGTATCCATATAATGCTTGGTAGTAGACAAATAACCTTAAAACATAGAAATCACTATTCATATATTAATACATCTCTATTCATGTATAGATAAATCTTGAAATGTATCAGTACATTCTAAAGTCTATCGATAAAATGGGTGTAACGATCATATTTTGTATTAATGAAGGCAATGTATTGATACACAACATAATGTATTGATACAATCTGGTGGGATTGGACAGGAATCACTCAAATCAAGCTCTAATGGCTATATTACTCCACCGAACATTCCTAACAGCCATATTCATGGTCAAGGCTATAAATAAGCTTCTTCATCACCTCCAACAAGTGATGATCCAAGAGATTAAGCTTAGAGTCATAAGTTTTCATCTCTTTCATAGTTTTAAGTAATTCTTTGTGTATAGGATTAATTCTTCCTATCCATTCTTGTATTCTTTGTATTCTATCTTTAGAATTATCATCCTTTGTGCTCAAACTCTTGTAAACACCTAGCCTTTAGAAGTTACATTGTTTACATCAAAATCTTTGTATAAGAGGGGGTTCCTACTTAGACATCAAAAGTAGAGAAATGTTCTATCTTAGCTAGAAAAGATAGGGAGTGTAAAGGTTATACCCTGTTCTTGAAAGGTAGACAATTCAAGTTAGTGAATTGGGGAAATCTAAGGCAAGAAATAGAGGACATAGGCAATTAAAGTCAAACCTTTCTAAATACTTGAGTTTGCTTCATTTTCCCTAGCTTTTTAATTATCTTTTTATTATTCACTAACTTGTACTCCAAAGTTTACTATTTAGATTTCTCAATTTTATCAAAGTTTTAATTTGTGAAAAGTTATAAGAAATTAATTCACCCCTTCTTGATTTCATTCACCACTAAAGATCTAACAGAGTGATTTTTGGAACCAAGAACATGGCCAAATCGAATTTTGAATCAATATTGTAGAGGGATGAAATTGTCATAAATCAAAACAAAAATAGCCCAATGTATCAACACAATGAGAAATTGTATCAATACATTACGCATTTTTGCTTGATAGTATCAATACAATTGTCCATGCATCAATACATTTTGGATGTGTCTCAACACTTTTGGTCAAAAAATCATAACTTAGCTACTGGCAAGCCCTATATCGATACATAAGGATTGATACATCAAGTGAATGCATCAATACATCACTCTTTGGTATTGATACAACCCAAGGTTTCTTAAACATGGTGATGTGATAGCCATGTATTGATATATTAAGGCCATGTATCGACATAATCAATTGAAAAAGGATTGTACTTACCTTTGACTCCCCGAATACCTTACTTTCGCTCAAAGTGATGGGCATGAAAGGAAATCCTGGATCATGCATATCAACATAGGCATGAAAAAAATTTAATCAGAATTAAGCAAATGTAGTAGAATTAAAACAAAGAAACACTTGAATTTCCTTAGGATCATAGGAAGAGATACATATGATTGAACTACAATTTAAAAACATAGATCTGTTAGAAATCATACCTGCTTAGAGAATTGTAACTCTAAGCATGTCGATCCCTACACCAACATACCATTGGTTGATTACTATGATCTCTTTTTGAGGGCACCAGCAGCAAAAGTGTCCTACTTTTAATAGTGATCCTTATAGATGCTCATTGGAACCTTCATGAGGTCCAAGGATTCTGCTATGCTAGTTAGAAGGGTTTTCAAACTTCAACAATAGATATACAGCCAATAGAAATTTGATGTGATCTAGGAATGATTCCCTTATATGTTATGCTGAAGAGAACGAGAACTAGCTTTATAGGGAAATAGGAGCTAATTTTCACAGATGCTAATAAATAGATACATAAATCACAATTCTCGATTGCAATTGATTTCATTGAGATAGAAAACTGATTTTCTATCTTTTGTTGTGATTGAAAACACTTTTTGACTACTAGAATGCAAAATTCATAAGTAGACTTAGAGAAGCAACGATTTTGAGATTTGGCCAATTTCATAAATTTTTGTAAAAGTTTAATCTCTTAATGCTAGAAAACTAATTTTCTATTCTCGTTGTGTCAAGAACAATTCAAGAACACTCAGAAAAACCATGAAAGTGCAAAGAGAGCTTAAGAAAGACAAAGGTTGTGCCATACCCCTTTAAAAAAGATAAGAGGATGGCACCTAAGGTTTCCTTGTGTTTCTGTTTAGCCAAAAAAGCCTTAATAATATATGTAAATACATTTGGGCAATGTTAGGCTTTACTATTTGGTCAACTGCGCCCATTACTAACATATCTATAAAGTGACCTCACTTTGGAGTGTTTTTTGGAGTTTAATTATAACTATTTTAATTAGTTTATCCAAGATTGAGCCTTAACAATAACTTATGAGTGCATAAAAGATAGCAATTCCATACGCTTGTTGCAACATGGCCTGAATACAAATCTTGACCAACCCGACTTAAAATGGTGGGTGTACCTATTGTTCTTGTATATATCCACATATCATTATTTTCTTTTATTTGGGGCCCATATCATTATTATTATTCTTTATTTTTCATGTCTAGGACTGAGTTGTCAAGATGAATCTCTCACTCGATTTAATCCTAAATAGTTGTTACGAAATGACCATTAATTTTGGAGTTGCCACTAATCTATTTTTGCTAGGTGAGATTGGTCACCTATCAAAGTTCATATTTTAAAGGTTAAAAACTCTTAAAAACAAACTCTAAAGTCTACCTCATACCAAGGATCATTTGAGCAGGTCCGAAAGTCAGTTACAATCACAAGTAAAGATTGACCTTCTCGTGATGCTGGGTAATCGGTACCTTATTAATCTCGTGTTAACATAAATTTTTATCTTTATTCAATTTCAATATTCGATATTTAATTATAATTCCATACTTAAAAATAAAATTTTATGAAACAAATTTGTTATTCCAAATGAGACAAATCAAGTTTTTAATATTTTTGAAAATCAAAATATCTTTCGCACTCTTCCAGAGAAGCAAAGGAGTATGGAGGTTTTAATCATTCTCTTTCATACCTCATTGGAGAGCCGGTGGAATATGAAATATTTCAAAAATCAAAATATCTTTTGTACCCCGCTAGAGGATTGGAGGAATACAAAAGGTTTTATTTTTTTATGAAATTAAAAAAAATCCCAATTTCCATATTTTAGAAAAAAGATATCTCATTATTAGAATAATGTGTAGAATCCCTCTCATATATTGGGAGAAATTCTATGTATTATTTTATCATCGAAGACAAGGCTTTGATTTTATAAAAAATTCTACTTTTATTAATAGTATTAAAAATTATCTTAAGACTCAGCTTAGACAAAATTTACTAAACTCGACTCTAAGGATCTAAATTTGGTCGATTTGACCTACATATCCGTTAAAGTACACCTTTGACGTAAATGTATCTCGATGACCCTAAAGGCTTTAGTTCTAAAGTAGACTAGTGAAATGTCCCTAAGGAGTACCTTTAACATATAAATATCCCAGTACCTTAATGGATTCTAGTTTTATAAACAAGCCTATTCTTACTATACACCATTAACGTAAAAGCATCCCAATGATCACATGGGACTTGGCTCTAATGTAAAATCACTATAATGTCCCTAAGGTCTACCTTTGACATAGAAGTATCCCACAACCCTAAGGGACTTAACAACTCTATAAAAAGATGAACCTATCCCTATTACCCACCTTTGGCATATATGTATCCCATTGATCATAAAAGATTTGATTTTAGGGTAGATTACTAAAATAACTCCAAGGTTTACCTTCAACATATAAGTATCTCGATAACCTAAAGGGCTAGATGACATCATAAATAAATGAACCTACTCTTATTGGACCTATAAGTATCCCAGTGATCACATAAAACTCGATTCTAAAAAATTACTAAAATACCCCTAAGATGTACCATTGACCTGTAAGTATCCTAGTATCAACAAGCAATTGGCCAAGCATGGATGGCCTTGAAACAAAATTTTTCATGTTTACAATTTAGTCCTTACATAATAGAAAATCATAAATTAACACAAAACATATCATGAAATATCACTAAAACCACATAAAAAATCATGAAAATGATATGGCCACACACTTATGGCTACAAAGAAATTTTTTCATATTTTGTAATTTGTCCCTGAACTTTCTAAAATTACAAAATGGCTTCAAAATGGTCTAAAATGAAAAAACACATTAAAATATGCCAAACTAATATTTCTAAGTCGATCTACAAGGTTCATCCTAGCTTAATTGGCTAAAGAAATAAATTTTGCAATTTTTGTAATTTAATCCTTATATTTTCTATAATTACAAAATAAGCTAAATAAAATAAAAACATAACAAAATCATTAAAATCAGATTAACCAAGCTTAGAATCAACTTTTCAAAGCCTTCAAAAATTTCAACAAAACATTTTCTAGCCCTTAAAACTTTTAAACATTACAAAATAGTCCTAAATATCAAGAAAAATAAAGAAAATAAATTAAATCCAAAGCCATACATGGTTCGGTTAGCATGATTTTTCAACCAAAAAGCAATATTTTTCATCACGTATTTGCATCAAAATCAACATATGTATATATATATATATGTATATATCATAGCTTTTGTTAAACTAAACTATGTGTAAAATCAACATAAATAGTGAATAAATCAATAAAAATCAACAAAACATCATTAAGAAAAATAATACAAAAAATACATACTTGAAACTAATAATATTTCTACCAAAAATGAAAAAAAAAAATTGTATAAGAGTTTACCTTAAAAACTTGAAAATCTAATGAATTTTTTTGATTTTTTTCTTTCTTTTTTTTATCCAAAGGCTTCAAATGAAGAAATTCGACCCTTATTTATAGGGGATGAAGGACGGCAAGATGGTAGAGGTTCCACCAACTTCTACAACTTTCTTCATTTTATTCATTTATTTATTTATTTTGTCTTAGATTTTTTTTATTTTTATTAAATTAGATTTGACTCAAATTAATTGTATTTGTCTTTTAGTGGATGATGTAATGCATGATATCGTCAAGGTATAGAGAGTTTTGGAAATATGTGAAATTATACTGTAAAAATTAGTTAGAAGGATTAAATTGTAAAAATTAAAAAATAAGTATTGAAATAAGATTTCATATGATAAATTTAATTTAATCTAATCACGAAAACAATTTTTATATATAGTAAAAAGAATTAAAAATGGCAAATTCATAAAATTTTACAAGAAAAATTGTTATATGTAAAAAAAATGCAAAACTTATAAATAAATTAAAATTTTCAAAACTAATTTAATATGAATCAAAAATATTTGAAGAATTTTAAAAATTATAAACTCAAAAAAAAATCTACCAATAGAATTTACGGAGTAACTCTGCATCTTAGAATCAAGAAAATTCTAAAAAAAATGCAAAACTCATATAAAATATTTAAAGAATTTTGAAATTCGAAACTTAGGAAAATTTCACCAAAAATTTTACAAATAAAGAAAAGCTCATATTTTAGAATCAAAAAAATTTCAAAAAATACATTAAAACTTATATAAAATAAATTAAATACGACATATTATTTAAAATATTAATTTACAAACTAATAAAAATAAAAACCCGAAATCTAAAACAAGTTTTTATCAAAAAAAATCGCAAACAAAATACTCATGATACTATGAGAAATTCAAAAACAATTGGCGAAATTGCCAACTTGATATCTCATGATAAAAAATGCTAATATGAATTTTCTTTGAATATTTATGATTTTTTGGAGTGCATATCAGCATAAATATCACACTAGTATCAGTAAAATATATAATGGTCAACTTCCTAAATTTAACAAAAAAATCTTAAAAAATTCCTAAAAATGGAAATTTTGATTGGGATAACATCTGCAGAGACAAATTTCAAAATTTCACAAGTATAAAGTTAAAAGCTACTTATTTTACCTTGATATTCATACTTTTTATCAGAGATCTGTTATGTACGACTCTTAAAATAGTGCTAATTTTGTACGTGCACATGTGGTCATTAAATTACAATTACATAGGTTTTAAAAATGTTCATTTCAACTGAAAGAAGCCTACACAAGTCTCGAATATTTTTTGAACTTTCGAGAAAAAGGGCCCAGGCAAAATTAGGTGTCTACAACTACTCCTCTTTGGTCGTTGTTGAGAATCAGGAATAGAGCAAAGACCAAATAAACATAATTTTCTTCAAACTGTATGATCTTTTCTAAAAAGTTTTTTTACAACATACACATGTATATATACCAACTACATTGAAAAGAATATAGAAAACTTCGCTAATCCTTCTACTTAAACAAACAAAGTTGCCTTAAATCCTTTTTCTCCTACCTTACCATAAGATCGTGTGAAGAAGACATCTTTCTTCATTGGCTCATAACCAAATGAAGCTAACCAATAACAAATGAAATTATTCTTTTAGTACACCTTAGGCGTAGAAGCACTCGGTGATCATAAAGGCTTTGGTTCTAATATAAACTTTGCTGATCCTTTTGCTTAATCTAATGAAGTTGGATATCATGCTTCATTAGTTTCTAACCAAGTGAAGCTAACCAATAACAAATGAACCTATTCCTTTTGTACACCTTTGGCATAAAAGCATGTGGACGATCATAAATGATTTGGTTCTAACATAAACGTCACAACCTTTTTGCTTAATCAAATGAAGTTGCCTTGAAGAGTTTTAAAAACTTTTATGGATGCTTCGAATATCACCATCAAAGCTTTGAAAATATTTTTCCAAATGAAAATTTTAAAATGCTTTAAATATTTCCATCTAAGCTTGGTTTTTGAATATTTTCTAAATAAAATCTTTTAAATGCTTCAAATATCACCATCGAAGCTTTTTCTGAATGCTTCGAATATCACCATCGAATCTTTAAAAATATTTTTCTAAATGAAAATTTTTTAGCACCTCAAATATTACCATTGAAGCTTTTTCTGAGAGCTTTGAATTTCACCATCGAAGCTTTGAAATTATTTTTCTAAATAGAAAGTTCTAAATTCTTCAAATATCACCCTTGAAGCTTTTTTTGAATGCTTCGAATATAACCATCAAAGCTTTATCAACATTTTTTGAATGAAAACCTATGAATGCTTCTAATATCATTGTCGAAGCTTTATCTTTGAATGTCACCATTAAAAACTTTGAAAGCATTTTCTGAATGAAAATTTCTAAATTCTTCAAATATCACCATCGAAGCTTTTTTATAGCTTTCTTCACCTACCCCACCATAGGATTGCATGAAAAGATGATAGATTTTCGAATGCTTCAAATATCTCCATTAAAGCTTTTTCAAAGCTTTCTTCATATGCCTTACCATAGGATCGCATGAAAAAATGATAGATTTCTTTATAGAATCATTCAATCTTTCTTAAAAAGCCATTAAATATCAAATTAGTGTTCATTAATTTAATGATATAATTTATGCAATTGACTTAATATCTGCTTAAGGCATAGTCACAAACTCCTATCCAAATCATGAAAAGCATTGTAATTAATCAAAATTCTAGGATTTATAGATTGAGATTACTATCTCATTCTAACCAAGGAAAAAGTTTACTTGATCAAAATCTATGAAAATTTCAAAACAATTTCAACCATGGATTTTCATTTATAAAGGGTAATGGATATGCTATCTTCATCATGATGTTAAAACTTTTTCTTTTAATTAATGATCACTATTTGGGACTTCTTTGAATGAGATGAAGAAATGAATTTAGAGGCACAAATAGGGTGGCACTAATAAAATATGTCTTAAAAAAATTGATATAACAAAGTCAAGGTTTATCAAAACCAAATATTGGTGGATGTTCATTTCATAAAAGTTCTTTGCAAGTCAAACAATCAAGTTATAGCATCTTTTTAATCTTCAAATACAATAGCCTAATAGGTGTTAAACTAATGCTAGTAAACACCACATATCGAAAGGTTTATTTGAAAGGCTTGTGGTTAGCATTAATTCCCAAGGTTAGATATAAAAGTTCTAAAAGGTTATTTTAAAAGGAATCAATATTAGGGCATTTGACTCAACCTTTTTTGGGGGTCTTGAAATTTTCATGAGTTTGGGATCATTTTTGAATTAGGATATAGGGTTATTTCCTATTGGTGGCTATCTTTATTGATTTAGGAGTAATTCGAAGGCCTTTAAGCTTACCTTATCATATTATTAAGGACTCAAAAATCATTCAAAGAAAATTTTATATAAAGCTTCCTAGGAATGTCCCAACAGCTCAAATAGCTATGTCTGAACAGAATGGACTTTGTTAGGTATGTAATTTAGGCTATGGTTCTTAGTTTAGAAAGAAAAAGGTAGATTGACCCAAATCAAGCATTTAAGAGTAATTGAATCAAGGATCACTTTTCTTCCGCAAAACTTGAACTGGCATGTCTTCCAAGGAAAAACGCATCTACATTTCTTCATTTACTTTTGCTTGCTTCATTCTTTATTGTAAAAAACTTGAAATTTGAACTTTCTTGATTTATTTTTAACCTTGAAAAACTTAAGATTTAAACTATCTTTATTTTTTACTTGAATATTTGAACTTAAAACTCGAACTTTCTTGAACCTTGCTTGATTTCTAACTTTAATGCGACAGCAAACTTATGTTCTTGTAACTTTAAGATGAAATTTGCTCCTTTTGATTTTGAAGCATTGCTTTGTTTTCCCTCAGTATAGAGGTTGATCCTTGATTGGGATTTAAAAAAGGAAAATGAATTATTTTGCACAAAGAGCTGCAAAGGGATAGTCTTTTATGCTTGCGAAATAATAAAGAAAGGAGGTCATTTGCCATTTCACTAGGAACAAAGATGATTTTTTTCTAAAATCATTTTAAGTACCTCAATAATATGACATTGCATTCAATTTTTAAAGGCTTAAAGTATGCGCCTAAACATTATCAGCTTCGTAGCCACTAATGACTAGTTAGGCCTTTAAGAAGGAAATTGAATTGGCATGGAATAACAACTCGAATTTTGTAACTTATATATCAAGAATTGGTTTAAAAAAGTGTTGTTTCAAAGGAAAAGGTGTTTTTAATTCACTTTTACTTTCATTTTTCTTGAATTAAGGATTTAGAAGTGTCATGGAAATTATGGCAAAAGATTATCGAAATGAGGGAGATCTTGAAATTACTACTATTATTTTAACATATGTCAAACTATTAACATCTGAATCGTTTAGGAGCATAAGCTATTTGTATAGACCTTTAAGGAATCCATAGAAAAGAACATTTAGATGTGGAAGGTTTCTGGTGGTGAAAGCTCTATAGTTGAATGTCTAAGATAATCATATATGTGGAAGTGAAGGACCTTTTTTAGAGAGCATAACCTAATGGTGATTATCTATCAGAGGAAAAGTTTTCAAAATGATCTTATTATCCAAAATGCTGGAGATCATTATTAACAAAATTCATGGTCTATGATAGTATGCACATTACAAACCAAAATTCATTTGACAATTCACAGCTTCTAAAAGAAGATGTACATAATTTTGAAGTCAAGATAGAAATTACCCCTAATGGAATACTACCATGAGGTCGATGACCCTTAGACCAATCATCCTTAATAGGCCTTCACTAACTTTAAATTTTTCTTATATTAGCATCTTTGAGGGTTAAATTGTAAATTAGCTAGTGGAACATCAAGAGGTGTATTGATTTCTAAGTTCTCAAACTTAGAAATTCCATGAGATGTATGGTTATTTCCTATCATTTCAGTTATGCTAACTCTTTACTAAATTCTTTACCAAAGAGGACAAATCCAAAAGCTCATGGCATGGCAAGTAATCATCCAAGCAATCCAAGTTAGAATTTACAGCAGGCTATGATTCCCACTCTGGGTAGGTAATTTTCCAAGCTTTGAGGCAAAGATCATTTAATTCTGAGCGAGCAAAGGAAAAAGCTCAGTGTAGAAAATTGGTGAAATGTGGTACACATTTATTTTCTTTTCCTTTTTCTTAAACTAATTCTTAGATCCCTTTGCTCTTTGGAACTCCAGATTGAAAAAGTTCATATAAAGAGTTGTGGGATATGAAAATAATCTTGCTGAGACTATTTAATGATAAAAGACCTAGGTTAGGGATGCAGTCCAAATGGATTTCCTTGTGTTCTTGACTCATTATGGTCCCGGCTTCCATCGGCTATGACACATTAGCATTTATTGATGGAATCATTCTCTCATCCCATATTTGCTACGTGTTGCTTTTTAGTGAGCTTTAGGGTCACCATGAATATGTATTATGAAATTGGCTTCCATATACTGAACACCATGAGGTGGTGTTGGTAATACCTTCTGACTATTGGTGAACTGGTTCCCTTTTCCTTAGTGGTTCCATGGAACTTTAAGTTTGTGCTTGCATTACTTCTTGTTGTATGGTATCTTTCATTTAGCAATTTGTATTACTTCACCTTGAAATAAAATAAGGAACTTAGATCATTTTGCATGAATATGTGTTTTGTTCACATATATCTTTATTACCATCCATGTTTATATGTCGATGAATAGATAAATTAGGGTATGAATTAAAGAATGAATAAATGAATGAATAAATACATGAATGACTGAATGAATAGAGCAAGATCTGATGAGAAATCAAATTTTAAGCAATGGGCTAAATATCAAACATGGAGATTAATTTATGGGATTCAAGTCATGATTCAGCATCTTGCTTTATTAACCAAACTCTGATTTATTCATTGTTTGGCATATAAAACTATATTTACAAGATTCAAATAGCAACAAAAAAAATTGCTTAAAATTTTCATTTTCTTAAGGAATCCTTGTAGGTTTTAATCATTCTTTTTAAACCCTGTACATACAATACCAGCCCAGTAGCCAAGAGGTTATCTTCATGATCCCTACATTGCCTAAGATATTTTAGTGCTTTCAATAATGAGATCGAAGTTTAGAAGCAAAATCTAATATGAGTTTGACTTGGATTATGCCAACATTGAATAGCTTTTGAACTTTTTTTTTGAAGGTATGGCATGTTTCTATTCGATGTCCTCTTATTACTGCATGGTATTCATAATGTTCATTAATATTATACCATTCAGGATAAGGGGGTTGGTATGGGAGAACATATTCGGGAGCAATAAGTTGATTTTTGAATGGAAGAGAGTATAGTTCCACATAGGTCAGTGGAATCGAATCAAATTTTCATAGTATCAGTTTCAAAAGATGATGGGGCAATGCTAGAAAAACAAGTAGGGTTAGCAGGCAAACTAATTTGTATAGGTGCAGATTTGGGTGCCTTTATTTCAATCATGTAATAAACTAGGGATTGGAAACTTTATCTAGTGGTATGTTTGGTCAAGCCTTGAAGTCTTCAAGTGCCAGGGGTTGAGTTGAAGGGATTGTTAGCTCTTAAAGATCACCTAAAAGATCTCCAATGATTTTTGTCAATTTGAACAATTGTTCTCGAATTTAATGCTTTATTCCTTTGACTATTCCCTTTAAAGCCTTTATTCGTGCTTCTAATCAATCTTTTAGACTCTAATTTTCTAGATCCATTAAGGATGAGGATTCTTCTGGGCAAAGTTCCCTTTTTGTCCCATGTAGAACCTCAACCATATTTAACAGTCTATTTAACAAGTTTTTCCTTTCGTGGACCTCATGACTGTACTCCCCTTGAATGGACTCTTGCACTGATCCTTGCCACTAAATTGTTCACCATGTCTTAATCCTTGAAATACAATAAATAGAACAGTTTTAGTATATTATAGAAATCATAAATGCATAAGCATATAAACAAATAAAAATGTAAACCTTTTAGATGTAGAAAAAATGCATGAATTAATTTACAGGGTTTCCTAGAATATGGATAACATGACTAATTAATGCAAAAAATAAATGAAAATAAAATTTATCTAACCTTTCCCCCATGTTACCTAATTCGGTACCCTATAGAACGTATGGCTCTAACTAGTTGAGGCCCTTTAGGTTCATTACATGAAGTTCAGGTTAAACATCTAAATAGGTTATCGAATTGCTCCCCGAGTTTGAAAAGAGCTAATAAGGAACCCTAATCCTTACCCATCACTGCTTTATGTCAAAAAAGGTTTAATTCAATTGGAAGTATCTTCCATGCCCATAATGAGGCTAACACTTTGGGCTAGCCTAGGAATTTATACCTCGTAAGCTTTTCATTGGCCTAAACAAAGGCCAATACATCAGAAGGTAGAGCTACTTCGCCCTTCTAAAATATTAGGTACTTATGCCCCCTTCATATACCTGGAATAAAATCTAATGCATATGAATGTGCACAATGTGCGCAAGGGAGCAACTTACCTTTTATGATGCGACACTTTCAAAAATAATAAAAACCTCTATCCTAAATTCCCCAAAAATAATACTGTAAATGAAACAAAAGCGGTAGTGAAAAATATGAATAACATATAGCAAAACTTTTATATAAATAAAAATGTAATAAAAATTTTGTTTTGAAAATAACGGGAATTATAGTTAAATGCCAATTGAAACTGAATTAATCAAATTTATTTAACATGTGATTAATTTTAGGTCTGACTCTCTAACTTGTCCCTAGCAGAGTTACCAAGTTGTTGCAATATGTCCCAGGTACAAATCCTGACTAGCCTGACTTAAAATGGTAGGTGTACCTATTGTTCTTATATATTTATATCTGTATATAAATATTTTCTTTTACTTAAGGCCCCTATCATTATTGTCATTCGTTATTTTTCATTTCGGAGACTGAGTTATCAAGATGAATCGCTCACTTGACTTAACTCTACAGTCATTAAACGACCATTTATTCTAGAGTCGCCACCAATCTTATTTTGGCCAAGTGAGATTGGTCTGTATTTGGCATTTCGAGGGTTACAGAACCCTTAAGAAAAACTTCGAGTTCTATGCTCATACCAAAGATCGCTTGAAAGGGTCTAGGATTTAGTTAGAATCGCAAGTACGGATTTATCTTCTCGTGTTGCCCGACAATCAGCACCTTATAATCATGTGTCAACATTAATTTTGATTTTTGTTCAATTTCAGTATTTGATATCTAATTATAATTCTCATATTTAAAAATAATTTTAAGAAATAGATTTATTATTTTGGATAAAAAAATCAGGTTTTAATATTTTTGAAAATCAAAATATCTTCCACACCTTTTCGGAAAACCACAAGAACACGAAGGATTTTATTATTCTCTTTCGTACCCTGCTAAAAAGTCGGTGGAATATTAAAGGTTTTAAAAATCATAGTATCTTTTGTACCTTGCTATAAGGTCAAAGGAATACAAAATGTTTTATTTTTTTTCGAAATCTGAAAAAATCTTGATTTTCACATTTTAAAAGGATGTCTCGTTATTAAAATAATCCATAGAACCATTTTTATAGGAGAAACTGTATGCACTATTTTAACATCAGAGACATTACCTTAATTTACAAAATTTTAATTTACTTATAAATATTTAAAATTATCCCAAGACTCGGTTTAGATAAAAAGTACTAAATTCAACACCAAGGATCTGAATTTGGTCGGTTTGACCAACATGTCCCCTAAAATACAACTTTGACGTAAAAGTATCCTAGTGACCCTAAAGGACTCAATTCTAAAAATAAATTGATGAAATGTTACTAAGGTGTACCTTAGACATACAAGCATTCCATTACTCTAATGATTCTAAAACTTTATAAACAAATGAACCTATTCCTACTGTACACCTTTGACTTAGAGGTATCTTGATGATCACATAGGACTTGGTTCTAAGATAAATTACTAAAATATCCCTAAGGTTACCTTTGACATCTAAGTATTTTGGTAACCTATAGGGCTGGATGACTCGATAAAGGACAAACCTCTCCCTATTATGCACCTTCGACATATAAGTATCCCAGTATTAGATAGGACTTAATGTTAAAGAATTTACTAAAACACCCGTAAGGTGTACCTTTGACATATACATATCCCGATAAGATAAAAGGATGGAAATGATATGAAATAGCTATTATACCCTTCATGGTTAACTTAAACATCAAGATAAACCTAAAATGCAAAAATTACTAATAGGTCTTTGAACTTTTCAAAAGTACATTTCATACCTTAATAGAGAACTAGAAGAATACGAAAAGTTTTAATAATTTCTACACCCCTGTAAAAAGCCATAGGAATGTTAGAAATATTTTTAAAATGTTAAAAATATCATATTAAGTCTAAAATGCAAATTTTTTCTAAATGGTCCCTAAGCTTTGCAAACTTTGCAATGTAGTCGCAACACAAAATAAATTCATAACTAAACATGAGATTCATCACAAAAAATTATGAAAATCATGCCAAAATCATATAATAAATTCAGCCAAGTAATTATGGCCTTAGAACAAAAACTTTGCAATTATGCAAAGAAGTCCCTAAACTTTCTAAAATTACAAAATAGTCACAAAATGATGGAAAATGCATAAAACATATTCATACATATCAAAGTAAATATGAAAACACTTTCACAGGTATCAATAAGCAATCAGCCAAGTATAGATGGCCTAGAAATGAAATTTTCCATCTTTACAATTTAGTCCTTACATAATAAAAAAATCATAAATTAACACAAAACATATCATGAAATATCACATAAACCACACCAAAAATCATGAAAATGATTTAGCCAAACACTTATGGCTGCAAAAGCAATTTTTACACATTTTGCAAATTAGTCCTTGAACTTTTTAAAATTACAAAATGGCCCAAATGGTCTAAAATGAAAAAAACACATTAAAATCTATTAAACTAATTATAAAAAGCACTTCTAGGGCTATCTACAAGGTTCGACTAAGCTTAAATGGACAAAGAAAATTTTTTGTAATTTTCACAATTTAATCCTTATAGTTTTTATAATTACAAAATAAGCTAAATAAAATAAAAACATCACAAATCATCAAAATCATATTAAACCAAGGTTAGAATCAAATTTCTAAAGCTTTTAAAATTTTGAAAAAATTATTTTCTAGCCCTAAGAACTTTTAAAAATTACAAGATAGTCCTAAAATCAAGAAAAATCAAAAATTAAATTAAATCAAAAGCCATACATGGTTCAGTTAGCATGATTTTTCAACCAAAAGAACAATATTTTTCATCACCTATTTGCATCAAAATCAACATGTATACATATCATAGTTTTGCTAAATTAGAATATGCATAAAATACTAACATAAATAGTGAATAAATCAATATAAATCAACATAACAACACTAAAAAAAAAACACAAAAAATACATACAAGAAAGTAATAATATTTCTACTAGGAATAAATGAAAATAACAAAAACTAAAATTTTTGTACAAGAGTTTACCTTAAAAACTTGAAAATCTAATGAATTTTTTTTATTATTTATTTTTTTCTTTCTATCCAAGGCTTTAAATGAAGAAATCCAACCTCTATTTATAAGGGTAAAAGATGGCAAGATAGTAGATGTTCCACCAATTTTTACAAATTTTTATTTTATTTATTTTAGATTTATTGATATTTATTACTTTAGATTTGACTTGAATTAATTATATTTGTCTTTTAGCGGATGAAGCCATGCATGACATTATCGTGGTCTAGAAAGTTTTAGAAGATATTTGTATATTATGTAAAATTATATTATAAAAATTAGTTAGAAAGATTAAATTGTAAAAATTAAAAATTATGCATTTGAAATAAGACTTCATATGATCAATTTAATTTAATCTAATAATAAAAATAATTTTTATATACAACAATAAACATTAAAAATAGCAAACTCGTAAAATTTTATGAGAAAAACCCTTATACAGAAAAATTTTTATATGTAAAAAATGCAAAACTCATAAATAAATTGATTTTTTCAAAACTAATTTAATATGAATTAAAAAAAATAATATTTGAAGAATTTTAAAAAAAATAAACTTGAAGAAATTTTGCTGAAAATATTTATAGAGTAGAAATCTCTCTATCTTATAGTCAATAGTTTTGAAAAAAATGCAAAATCTATAAAATAAAATGAATTTTGATAAAATTGATTTAATGGTGGTTAAATGAAAATATTTAAAGAATTTTAAAGTTCAAAACTCGAGAAAATTCTATAAAAAATTTATAAATAAAGAAAAGCTTGTATTTTATAACTGGAAAATTTTAAAAAAAATACATTAAACCTTATATGAAATGAATTAAATACAAAATATTATTCAAAATATTAATTTACAAAATGATAAAGATGAAAATCCAAAATCCAAAACAAGTCTTTACAGAAAAAATTTACAAGCAAAATACGAGCGATACAATAAAAAATTCAAAAATAATTGGCAAAATTGCCAACTTGATACCTTATGGTAAAATTGCCAATATGAATTTTCCCTTGAATATTTATGATTTTTCAGAGTGCATATCAGCATAAATACCACACCAGTATCAGTAAAAATATACAACGGTTAACTTCCCAAATTTAATGAAAAATTCTTAAAAAATTCCTAAAAATTAAAAATTTGACCATGATAACATCTGCAAAAACAAATTTAAAAATTTCACAAATATAAAACTAATTATTTTACCTTGATATTCATCATTTTTATTATAGATTTGTTATATATGACTCTTGAAATGGTGCTAATTTTGTGACATGCACCTACAGTCATTAAAGCATAATTACATAAGTCTTGAAAATGTTCATTTTACTTGAAGGAAGCCTATGCAAGTCTCAGATGATTTTGAACTTTCAGAAAAGGGGGCTTGCACAAAATTAGGTGTCTACACCAATGGCCTTAGAATAAAAATTTTGTAATTTTGCAAAAAAATCCCTAAACTTTTTAAAATTGCATTTCATACCCTAATGGAAAATTAGAAGAATAGAAAAGGTTTTAATATTTTCTACACCCCTACAAAAGACCATAAGAATATTAGAAATATTTCAAAATGACCAAAATACCCCCAGATGATTTTTCTTAATGGATTTAAAACTTTTTTATATTTTCAATTTAGTCCCCACAAAATAGAAAATCATAAATCAACACAAAATGTTTTATGAAAAATCACAAAAACCACAACGGGAATCATGAAAATGATTTGCCCAAACACCTACGGCCATAAAACAATTTTTTTCACATTTTGTAATTTAACCTCCAAACATTTTAAAATTGCAAAAAGGTCCCTAGAATGCTAAAAAAAGCCTAAAACATGTTAAAATATGCAAGAAACACTCCTCACATGATACTAGAGACTCTCGACCACGCAAGAAAAAAATATTTTTAATATTTTACAATTTAGTCCCTAGATTTTTTTAATATTACAAAATAACCTAAAAACATAAAATCATCACAAAATTAAGCATACAATATTATCAAAAATGCCTATCAGATTCAGCCAGCATAATATTTTTAGCAAAAAATTTTTTATCACATGTTTTCATAAATATTAACATACATGCAGGTTACTGTCTTTACTAAGCGTAAATAAGCATAAAAACACACAAAAAATAATGAATAAATCAATATAAAATAACATGAAAATATTAAAAAAATTATATAAACATATATTCATGAAAATAACAATAGACATATCAACAAACACGAATAATCTTAAAGAAAATCAAACCATTTCTAATAAAAATTAACTAAAACTACAAAAATCAAAAACTTTAATCATAGCCATCATACTTGGCCTTTCAACATGAATCAAAATTCATGAGTACAAGTATTCATTTGGCTTATTAAAAAGAGGAATCAAGCAAGAAATGGACAAAAAGAATTTTCCCTTAGCAAGGCTTGAAATTTTATGTATTTTTAGTGTTTTTTCTTTGTTTTTCTTCCTAAAGCCTAAAGGCTTTTAATGATAATTTTCTTCCCCTATTTATAGAAAGGAAGAGTCAGCCAAGGCATCAAGAATTGCCCTGGCCAATGGGCTCCACATGTTTCTACATTTTTTTTATTTTTTTATTTATTTTAATCTGATTTTGATTTGATTTATATTAATTAAGTTTATCTTTTACCAGATTACATCATCCATGACATCATCAAAGTCTAAAGAATTTTGGATGATATTTATGTATATATTTTGTAAAATTATACAATAAAAATTAATTAGAAGGATTAAATTATAAAAATTAAAAATTATGTATTTCAGACAAAATTTCGTATGATCAATTTAATTTATTCTAATAACAAAATCAATTTTAATGTTTAAGAAAAGAACCTATTAAAATTCCAAACTCGTAAAATTTTAAGAGAAAAACCTTTATAGGGAGAAACTGTTATATGTGCAAAAAAATGCAAAATTCATAAAATAATTTGAATTTTCAAAAACTAATTTGAATAATAATATTTGAAGAATTTTAAAAATTATAAACTTAAAAAAATCCTACTAGAAAAATTTATGAAGTAAAAATCTCTATATCTTGAAAACAAAAAAAATTCTAAAAAAAAAAAAATCATTAAATAAATTAAATTTTGAAAAACTGATTTAATGTGAATTTAATGATAATATTTGAAAAATTTTTAAAAATATAAACTCAAAAAAATTTTCTCAAAAAAAGTTATGGAGTGGAAAAGTATTTGGAAAATGGAAAATTTTTAAGAAAAACAAAACTCATAAAATAAATTAAATTTTAAAAAAATAATTTAATATGAATAAACTATTAATATTATAAGAATTTTAAAAATTATAAACTCAAAAAAATCTTCACGAAAAAACTTTATGGAGTAAAAAACTTTGTATCTTAAAAAACATGAAAATTATAAAAATATGTTCAAATTTTATAAAAATAAATTTTATTCAACACATTAATCAAAATATTAACTTGTAAAAATAATAGATATGAGAACTTAAAACACAGGACAATTTTTAGTAGAAAAACTTAACTAGTATGATACTTGCAGCACCGTAAAAAATTCAAAGTTAATTATTAAAATAGACAAATTGACATCTTGTGGTATAAAATTTCAATATGAATTTTTCCTTGAATATTTATGATTTTTCAGAGTGCACATTGGCATAAATACCGTATTGGTATTGGTAAAAATATATGACAGTCAACTTCCTAACTTTTATGAAAATTTCTTAAAAAATTGCTAAAAATGGGAAATTTGACCATGATAACATCTGCAGAAATAAATTTCAAAATTTCAAAAGTATAAAATTAAAAGCTAATTATTTCACCTTGATATTTGTCTTCTTTTCTCTTTTTTTAATCGAGGTTTGCTCTCTATAACCCTTGAAATGACGTCAATTTTATAATGTGCACCTACGATCATTTAAGCACAACTAAATAGGTCATGAAAATGTACATTTCATCGAAAGGAAATTTGCCCTACCGGGATAACTGTCTAATTTTGTATCTTGGATATTTTTAGACTAATAGGGAAGGGGGCCAGGACAAAATTAGGTGTCTACAGCTATCTCGCTTTGGCCATTACTGAGAATCAAGAACAGGGCAAAGACTAACGACACAATTTTGTTCAGGCTCTATATGCTTTCCTAAAAGAGGGGTTTTTTTTTTTACATTTATACACCAATTGCATCATTTTTTTATACATATATAACTGACTACATCAATTTTCCATTTAAGTGCCAATTTGGATTAGGCCGAATCCGTCATCTACTTTTGGGCTTAGTGCTAATTTCACTGAGCAATAACGATCAACTACTCTTGGGCTTGGTGCCAATTTCGAAGGATAATAACCATCAACTACTCTGGGGCTAGGTTTAAAATCGATTTCACAAGGCCATAACCATCAACTACTCTTAGGTTTGGTTCTAATTTCGAAGGGCAGTAACCATCATTTACTTTTGGGCTTGGTTTAGTGCAAATTTTGTCGGGTAATAACCATTAGCTACTCTTGGGCTTGGTGCCAATTTCGAAAGGTAATAACCATTATCTACTTTTGGGCTTGGTTTGGTGCCAATTTCACCTAGCAATAAACATCAATTATTCTTTGACTTGGTGCCAATTTTGAAAGGCAATAACCATCATCTACTCTTGGACTTTTAAAAGGCTTCTTCACCTACTTTACATGGGGTCGCATGAAGAGGTCATTTTTTCTTTAAAGTCTTTTTCACCTACCTAATAATAGGATCGTGTGAAGATGTAATAGGTTTTTTAATGCTTCTAATATCACTATTATAGCTTTAAAAGCATTTTTGAATGCTTCAAATATCACCATCGAAGCTTTTTCAAAGCCTTCTTCACCTACTTGACTATAGGATTGCATGAAGAGGCGATAGATTTGTTAATGCTTCAAATATCACCATTAAAGTTTCTTTAAAGCCTTCTTCACCAATTTGACCATAGGATTGTTTGAAGAGGCAATAGATTTCTTAATGTTTTGAATATCACCATCAAAGCTTCTTTAAAGCTTTCCTCACCTACTTGACCATAGGATTGCATAAAGAGGTGATAGATATCTTCATGCTTCGAATATCACCATTAAAGCTTCTACAAAGCGTTCTTCACCTACCTGACCCTAAGATCATGTGAAAAGGCACTAGATTTCTTAATGCTTTGAATATCACCATTAAAACTTCTTCAAAGCTTTCTTCACCTACCTGACAATAGGATCACATAAAGAAGCATATTTCTCCATGGAATTGTTTAATCCTTCCTGAAAAGTCATCAAATATCAAATATCAAATATTAAATTAGTGTTCATTAATTTAAAGATATAATTTATGCAATTGGATAAATATCTGCTTAAGGCATATTCGCAAGCTTCTATTAAAATAATGAAAAATATCATAACTTATGAAAATTCCAAGATTTATGGAATGAGATCACCTTCTATTCAGACTTAGGGAAAAAGTTTACTTAATCACAATCTATAAAAATTCCAAAACAATTTCAACCATAGATTTTTCAATATCAAATATAATGGATATGCTATCTTTATCATGATGTTAAAACTTTCTTGTGATTGATGATCACCATTCAAGATATTTTTGAATAAGATGAAGGAATAAATTCTATGACACAAATTGGGTAGCACTGCTAAAATTTGTCTTGAAGAAGTTGATATGACAAGGTCAACATTTAGGTGAATGTTTCTTTTATAGGAATTCCTTGAAAGGCAAATAATCAAGTTATAACATCTTTTTAATCTTCAAATACAATAGCCCGACAGGTGTTAAATTGATTCTATAAACACCATGTCTCAAGAGGTTGATTTAGAAGGTCTTTGGTAAACATTAATTCCTAAGGTTGGATACAAAAATTCTGAAAGGTTATTTTGAAAGGAATTAATGCTTTGTCATTTGACTCAACCTTTAGTTGATGTCATGAAATTTCTAAAGGCTCGAGGTGATTTTTAAATTAACATGAAGGGTTTTTTCCTATTGGTGGCTACCTTTATTGGTTTAGGAATAATTCCAAAGCCTTTAACTATGTTTGTGATTGCCTTTTTCAGGTTCACTTTAAAATTCATTTTTTAATTGATTGCCCCATCATGTTCTCAGGAACTCAAAAATCATCTAGAAAGATGAATTTTTAAAAAGTTTGCTAGGATGGCCTGATAGCTCTAATAGCTATGTTTGATCAAAATAAACTTTGTAGGTATGTAATGTTAGCATTGTTTAGGGTTCAAAAAAAAGGATAAATAGGCCCAATTCAAATGTTAAAGGATAATTAAATCAAGGATCATTTTTTTTAGAAGGAACCGAATCATATATCTTTCAAGATGAAAAAAGTCTTTATTTTTTTCTATCTTTTTTGCTTTTCATTTTATCTTTTTTTTTTTTCATTTTTTCTTATTCTTTCTTCATCATGCTTTTCTTCATTCTTCATTCTAAAAAGTTTGAAATTATCTTATTATTTACTCTAAATATTTGAGCTTGAGATTTAAACTTTCTTCTTTCTTTAAAATTTGTTTCATGGCATCTGACTTGTTCTTCTTGTACCTTTAGAATGGCATTTGCCCTTTTTGACTTAAAGCTTTGCTTCACTTGCCCCTGTGTGGAAAGTGATCCTTAATTAGGGTTTAAAGAAAGGATAAATCATCAGGTTCAAAGAGGACTACAAAGGGAATACATGATAGGAAAAAAGAAGGTTATTTTTCATTTCAAACACAGCCATTTATATTAACAAGCACTTTGCTAGGAAAAAAGATCATTTTTTTCTGAAATCATTTTGCATACCTCAATAACATGATGTTGCACTCAATTTTTAAAGGCTTAAAGTATGCCCTTCAACATTTTCAGTTTCATAGCTACTAATGAATCTTGGTTTTGGTTGAGCTTTTAAGAATGAAAATCAAATTGGCATAGGAAAACTTCAAATTTGATATCTTATGTACCAGGTATTGGATTAAAAAGATTCTGTTTAAAGGAAAAAAAAGATTCTTGGCTCATATTTACTCTCATTCTTCCTGAATCAAGGATTTGGAAGGGTGTCATGAATATTATGGTAAAAGGTTATCCAAATATGGGAGATCTCAAAATTACTAGCTTTATTTTAACACATGTCAAACAATCAATATTTGAATCTTTTAAGAAGATAACCTATTTGTTTGACTTTCAAAGAATCTACAAAAAAAAGAACATTAGGGTGCGAAAGGTTTATGGTGATGAAAAGTCTATGAATATCTAGGATAATCATATACAGGGAGTTAAAGGACCTTTTTGAGAGAGTTCAAACTAATGATGATCACCTACCAACACTATAAATGTATGGATTTTTAATGGCTTTTTCTAAGGTTTTAGCCGTGTTTTTAAATGCTGCTAAAAAATAACGCCAATTTCCTAGAATGCAGTAAAAAATGCCATAGGAAACTGTGTCAGGAATTTTAACAATTTTTTTTTATAAAAATGCCATTAATTTAGATGACATTTTACGGCATTTATAAATGATGTTAAATTAAAAGTTAAAATTTCATAGTTAAAAAAAATTCCTCAATGCTGTTTCATGATATAAACACTGTTAAATTGAAGTATTTAGCAGCATTTAAATTGAAAAAAGCCAATAAATGAAAGTATTTAGTGGTGCATGGATTGTAAAATGTTGCTAAACAATTTTAGTTAACGGTGTTTACACTATACAAACTCCACTAAATACTTCCATTTAACGACATTTATAATTAAAAATGCTGCTAAATTTGATTAAATAGTGGCATTTATTTTAAAAACACCATAAATGTTCTTTTGAATATTCATTAAATGTCATATTAATAGTGGCATTTTGTTCATAAAATGTCACTGAATTTTCATTAATTTATTTTTTTGAAAATTTTTCTTCCTTTATATTAATGTCATATTTTATGATTTTTTATACAATTCTTATAAATATTTTCCATTCACATTAATCTTATAGCAGAGATTAGAAAGAAAACAAATGTCAAAATATATTAAAATGGAATTTTATATTATAAAATATCTTTATACGAAAATTTTGTCCTAATATAGTTAAAAACAAAAAGCCCTTAAAACTTAGAACAATGCAAAAGTTAAAACTGCCGCGAAGCTAAAGTAGAGTATGTAGAAAATAGTTTTTCAGAACACCAATGTTATCATTTGATTAACCTCAATATACAAAATATATATAAGATTAGCATATATAAATACTATATCATTAATTTAAATAAGGGAAATAACTTAAAACTAAGATATTATATTACCTAAGATGATGGATTTTGTGAGAACTTTTGCTGCATTAAATTCATCATCAAGTCAAACTTCAATTGGAGTTGCTCATATCTTCTTCTGTCTTTTTCTCTTGCTTCCTCAACCTAGTTGTTTGTGCTTGTCTCACTGCTTCTACTTCCTCAAAGTGCTCTTGCATAGATTTTATCTCATGTTATGTCAAAACTTCCTGTGTAGAGCGAGTTTGTGAACAACTAGATCGTTGAGAACTAGCACCATAGTAGGTGGATGGCATTGGACCCATTCTGAGACATTAAACTTGTCCTTGTCTTTCTTTTGCAGCAACATCAGTGAATATTTCATTTTCTACATCATGCATATTCACTAAACTATTTGATGGTGCAGTAGCCTGATATTTGGCCATGTTTTCCTTTGCTTTTTCCTATAAAATAATTAAATTGATATTATAATTACAAAATAGGTTTCTAGATTAAAAAAAAGTATATTTACTTTAACATACCACTATTTGCTGTGTCTTAACATTCAAATAGGAGCCATCTTTCTTTGTATGAGTTAATTGGAATAATTTAACTTATCTTATTTTTTCAACTCGCTACACCTCCTATAAAAAAAATCATTTAATGCGATATTTATATTAAAACATTATAAACAATAACAACATTTTTTGATTAAATCTAGAAAATAGAAAATTTATTTTCCCATGTGCATTTCTAGCAAAGCTTTTTAAACCACTTGTGTGACAATATTTCTACTACTTTCTGCTAGAAAGTCCTACTTGTTCCTATTCCTGTATATCACTCAAACACATAAATTATTATATATGTTACAAAAAATTGTATTATAAAAAATACCAAATACTTAAATAAAAACATCATTATACCTCATCTTTTTTTGAATATCAGAAGTCAACAAGTTTCTCATATTACCAACCAGCCACACCATGCATTATGTTTTATCTTGTGACAACAATATTAGTATTTCGACCAAAGTACTTCTTCTTTAAGTTATGCTTAAAATCTTTACATTTTTCCCTACTAACTTTAGGGCATATGATGGTGAAATATCCAAAACAAATCATTGTTGAAATGAAAAAAGGTTTACGAAGTTAGTTTTGATTAGAAGCAAAATTCTTAAGTAATGCATCAAAAGTAATGTGAAAGAATTTATGTTGGTATTCAACAAAGTCCAAAACCTTAAGCTTGTAACTTTTTGGCACTTAATGCAATGATTCATAATGGATTGGCACCTTTCTCCCATTTTGAGCAATCATACCTAGAAGCCAGCCAATACTTTTGCTTCTGGATAAATTCGCTAGTTATCACTATTTTTATAGACAACAATACGTTTATCAAAAGGTAGTTCCTATAACTCTTTCAAAGTAGTGTGACCTCGAGTTCTGCATTTGCCTAATATTATCGACCACAAAAAAGTCAAATAAAATTAACAACTACAAAACTGGACAGTTAACATAAACAAGAATTTCTATATCATTTAATAATACCTGTATTCCAATTAGTATGAACTGCATTCTCTGTACTCATATTTCCTGAAGGCATAGTTGGGATTGTTGAAGAAGATATAGCCAAAGCATCAGCGGGCTCTGGTTCTAAATAGGTGTGAACAATGTTTAAATCCTTCAATCTTCTCTTCAGTATATTATCTGCAACAATTTTAAGTTAATAATAGTAGTATTACTCATAGTAAAATGCAATATGTATCAAGCAATAAAATGACAAAAATATAAAATATATAATAATCTTATTAAATTTACTTCATTCATCAAGGTTCATAAGTGTTTTCATCGATATCTTTACAAGCCTAATGAACTTCTATACTAGTACTAGGGATATTCCCATCCAAGTTTGATCAAGAAAAGGCAAGCATTCAACTCTTTGTTTGACATAATCTCGACATTCATCACCCATATCAAACAATTCTCTAGGTGTGTTATGAGATAAAACATACCAACCCTCATCATTTAGATCTTCAGAGTAAAATAATTGTTTTTCTTAAGATGAGAAAACATATGGCTCATTAATCAATTGATGTCTAGTGTGAATTAATCAAGAGAAATTCACTATTATCAATCCAAATTGATCTTTTTTAATACCTCAAGAAGTGTTCACATCAACCCAATCACATTAAAACAACATGACCTTCCACTTGCCATAATAATCCAACTCAATGATATAATAAATAATTTCAAAATAATTCACATTTCTCTCCACTAGATTACTATCCCTAGCACTAGCATAGTTTGTAGTTAAAGAAGTAACAACTACTCCAACTGTTTTGAGTTCTCCTAAATCTTTCACGAGGTCTTGTATGAAATCTAAATCCATTAATGATGAATGCACTATTTTTTTCAAAATTTTGTTCGATCCTTCTAAAAGACACTTTACTTTTTCACTAACATTCTTTCCACTCCAAACCTATTATAAGACACGAAAAACTCATCATTTTCTATACAAAAAGGAAAAGAACATACTAAACATAATGAATTTAGAAAGAGTTGTTTTACTCATAATTTTTTCTTTTTTACCATTTGTCAAAATTTTCTGTAAATAACTTGTCAAGCTCACAAAAGAGTGATCGTCAAGAACATAGACGAGCTCTTCAGTTGTTTCTGTGCTCACTATGAACAAAAATATGTGTTAAATTAAGAAAGAAAAAAATTTCAAGGATTTGTTTTTTGTTAAAAAGATATATTATTCTAAAATTTACTTGCGTAACGATTCCACTGAATCATGGTGGAATAGCATATATCGGTGTGCTTGTCTACCACTTTAACTTTGCCTATTGGTTGTCCAAAACTTTCAAATAAATATGTTTTGACTAAGTTATTATGTGGGAACCCAACATTTCTTCCTGGTCTGTTAAATTTTGTTTGAACATGTTCCAAATATCTTGCACAAAATGTCAAACACTCTTCTGCTAAATATACTTCAACAATTAAACCTTCTAGGTAGCATTTGTTCTCATAATAGTATTTGAGCTTCCCTAACAACCTATAATATAATATATAATAATATTAGTGTCTGCACCTAAACTTTCTATTGAAGATAAATTATAAAAAGATAATAACATAATACCTCTTTAATGGGTACATCCATCATTAATAAACCAATCCACCAACTTTTGCTTCATAAGGTAGATGGATAACCAAATGAACCATTATGGTGAGAATGATAGAGGAAAAATCTTTTCTAAGTGGCCTAGAGTTAGAGCAACTCAATCTTGAAGTTTTTCAAGCTCTTTGATCTTAAGAACTTTACCATAAATGGTTTTCATTTATGTTACTAAGTTTAGTTATTTCAGAGGTCACTCGCTTTGACATAGAACAATGTAAAGCAACTGGAAGTAAGTCATGCATTAAGATGTTATAATCATGTGACTTTAAGGAAGAAAGCTTTCGATCCTTGAGATTCACACATCTTAATATATTAGAAGCATATTCATCCGGTACCTTCATATCTTTCAATACCTTACAAAACACATCCTTTTCCTTTTTGGACATCCTAAAGCAAGCAAGTGGCAACCTTGACCTTCCATTAGTAAGTAATCCTAGATAAAAATCAGGCGAATTCCCATGTTAACTAGGTCAAGCTGACTCTTTAAATTGTCTTTTATTTTTCTATCCATATTAAGAATTGTCTTGATTATATTTCACAAATAATTTTTCTCTATATGCATCACATCCAGGTTATGATGCAATAAATTATGCTCCCAATAAGGTAGCTTAAAAAGTATTTCTTTTTTACCATAAATCTACCTTATTTGGATCATTTTCTTTATCTTCCTCCTCATCACTCTGATTAGGAACATCATCACCTTCATACACCTCCCTTCTTCTTTTCCTCGATTGTATGCTACTTGCCTGATTGGTCTTTCTATAAGTGAAATTGATATCTTTCAACATTAACAAGATATCAAACCCAATATTAGGCTCAGGTGCTTCTCTAAACTCTTTAGTGCCATGAAAGATATGTTTTTGGAATCCAAATCTATGGTTATGATCTAGCCATCGATGATGTCTCATATAAGCAATTTTTTTTCCATTATATAACCACTTTAAACATGTTTGTGTAGCACCACAAGGACAAGTGCAACAATTAGTGCTCTACCCAGAGATATTTGCATAAGTAGAAAAATCATTTACAGTCCATAGTAAAGCTGCACACAAATAAAAGTTTTTTCTTTTTGATGCATCATATGTGTCAACCCTTTCCCATAATTGCTTTAACTCTTCAATAAAATATTGTGTACAAATGTCAACATCATTCTCTGGACCTTTCTCCCTAGGAATTATCATAGACAAGATAAAGGAAGTTTTTTCATGCAAATCCATGGAGGCAAATTATCAAGAACCAAGACAACAGGCTAAGTACCACAAGAAATACTCATCATTTTAAATGGAGTAAACCATCAGATGCAAGTCTAAGCCTCACCATTTTGAGGATCATTAGCAAAGCATGGAAACTTTTTTGTCAAACATTTTCCAAGCTAGAGAATCCACAGGATGCCTTAATAATCGATAATCAATTTTTTCATCATGATGCCATCTAATAGAATCAGATGTTTCTGAAGACATAAAAATTCTTTAAAGTCTTGGTATTAAAGGAAAATACCTCAAAATCTTTGCAAGTTTCTTTTTAAAATGGGCTTTACCTTCAAGCTCAAGCAAATTATCTTTTGTATTTTCATCCAACCACCAGACCTACCACAAACATAACAAAATTTTTTATTTCTTCTATCACTCCAATACAACATTCAGTTATTTGGGCAACTATGAATTTTCTTACATCCAAGACCCAAATCTTTTATCATCTTTTTAGATCCTTACAAGACTTAGGGATTTTGGCAAAAGGAAACATTTCTTTAAGAAACTCTAATAATAATGTCAAAGAACTTCCTGTCCACCCACCTAGGTATTTCAATTGAAAAAAATGAATATAAAAAGATAATTTTGAATGCTTAGATCTTCATAAAGTTCTTCATTTATTTCATCAAGCAACTTATAAAACCTTGTCACTTCTCCATTGGGCTATTGATCACGTACTTCTCTTTCTATTTCAACAAAATTATTCATTCTAGCATTGTTCTCATTTAAATCCAAAACTTCTAGTGTAAAAGTTTGAAAACTATGGTTATGCATGTTAAACGCATCTCGTAACATGCCTTTTATGTCATCCTCTCTAGTAGACTAATGTTGATTATTGTTGGTGTAACTTTAAGGAACTTTAAAAGATGATCTAAAAGGTATGGACTCTCTATGAAAAGACAATTCTGTGTACCCCAATAGAAATCCAAAACAAATTAAATGTTCAAAGATAATTTTATGCATATGCCAATCAATATTAGCACTCCTGAAACAAGGACATAGTATCCTATTATCTGCATTTCCTCTTAAGAAAATTTTGTACTTCATCTACATACTTGACTTAGCTTTGACTTTTGCATCCAGCTTTTATCCATTTCCTATTTAAGAAAGTCTAAATACAAAACCAATATAACATAAGTATTTAATTATAACTTAATATAGCCAAGGTCAAAAAAAATGACAATTAAAAAATTAGCTAGAAATTAGCAAGCACAACAATCCATTTAAAGCATTCTATATTCATAACAACAAAAACCAATAATATGAGCTCCTTACAAAAGAAATTTCCACAATAACATAAATAAAAATACTTTGTAACTTAATAGAGAATTAGAAAGATAGTTTACCTAAAAGAATGAGTTCTTCTTGACAACTTTGGAGTATTACAAGAAGATGGATGATAATAGACAACACTAAAAAGAAGATAAGAGTCAAAAGGAGTCTAAGTTTTACGAGATTTAACTTTTTTCTTTGTTCTCCACCTCAAATGAATCTACAAGACTACAACATAAAAAAGGAAACTCTACAATTAATGAAAAATAACTTGAATTGTAATCAATTAATCCTTATAAAAAAAATCTAAACCAAACAAATATGGTCACTTATATGATTATAATAAAGAACAAAAGAAATAGAATATATATACTAATATATATTATAATATATAATGTATAATACATAATAGATAATATATAATATATCATATATATTTATAGCATATAATATATACAATGTATATAGTATATAATATATATACTATAATATATATCATATATATGGATACAGATATTAGTATATAGATTATATATTATATATTATATATGATTAATCGATTATCAATTTAAGGTATGAAAAAAAAACTATCCTTTTCCCGTAAATTTGACATTTTTATTTATGAGAAAAAGAAGGAAAGCATTGAAACAAACCATCACTTTCTATGATTTGGAGCCACACTTTAGTCATAAAATAAAAATCAAAAATATATTTTCCATTTGGAAATTATAAGAAAAAAAACCATGAAGAAGGTGAAATAAATGCATTCCATTTCCCTAAACACTAGCAGAAACTATTAAAACAAGAACAAGGCAAAATAACTACCATTTGCTTTCCTGAAACATCAGAAACTCATGAAAGAATAGCACGACAAAAATCACATTATAGAATCTAAATTTAAAATACAAATTTTGAATTTATAAAATAATTTATACTTACCTTGGTATAAATGAAATACCTAGCAATTTACAATAGGAACTGTCAAAGAACTTTAATTATAACCCAATTACAAGGTGAATGAGACATCAATAGGGCAATAGCCATTAGCCCTCAACAATTGAGGATCTAGATTAAACAACAAAAATGCAAATGAAATTCAAAATACCCTATTTGCGACTGACATCATAAAAAACCCTAAATTGAACATAAAAAATTATGCCAAAATTAAAAAATACTAATTAAATCCAGCCTCTAGAGAGCGAAAAGGAAGGATCAGAAGATTCCAAGCAATAAAATCGATAAACTGAGAAATAAGACAAAAACACATCTAAAACTTAATACATTTTAAAGCATTGACAAAACCATCCAACATATGCCACACAGCATTCTTAGATTCTCTTGATTATTCCCTGATTCAACACCATTCTCTCTTTACTGCAGATTTTGGTCCTCATTTTCTCCCATTGAAAGAGCATTTGGAAAAAATCCCTCAAATATATATATATATATCTTCTTATATCTTTGACTTTCCTTGGGTCTTTCTCTTCTTTTTAAGTTTTATCATTGGAAAATTCACTCTAACAGCAACTAAAAGAAGAAGAAGAAGAAGAGCTTGCAAAGGATTGTAAAAGAAAGAAATGTGTGGATCGACAAATAAGTAATGGTGGGCATTTGCCCCAATTTTTTGTATTAACTACTATTAAATTCAAATGACACTTAAAAGGAAAAAGTAATAGAAGAATACCAGTGAACTTTTTGTAATCTTTAGTTCTAATCAATTGTAAAATTTTTTTTAAAAAAAAGAAAGATGATCAAATTAAATGAAAATCGGAATAAGAATACCAAAGAGCATTAGAGCAAGAAACTCTAAATCTATTGCTTTAAAGGATAAGAGAATGAAACCTGAGAATATGCAAATAGATATAGAGTTTTAATTTGGAAAAAGAAAAGACAAAACATAAACGAGAAAAGGATCGGTAGTATTCATAAAGTAGAAGAGCACGATAGCGACTATGGTGGCAAAAAATTTGGCGATGATAGGGGAAAGAGAATTAGGGATAATTGCATCAAAGACTGTAAAGGGTTTTTCAGTAGAGCTTGATGGTTTTTTTCTTCATCAGATTTGGGAAAATCTGTTTGGAGATTTTAGTTAAGACATTAATAGCATTTAACTAAAGAAACGCTGCTATATAATATAATTTCGCTACGTTTATTATAAAAACACCACTAAATAAATAAAAAGTGGAATTTTTAATTAGAAATGTCATTATATAGTATAATTTAGTGGCGTTTAAACATCAAAACACCACTAATGTTAGCTTTAAAACAATGTTGTCCCGCTATTTTAGAATACTGAGATATTTTGGCCCTAAAAAATTATTGCATAATTATAAATTACTATTACTATTACCGCATAATTATCGCATGATTATAAATTACTATCGAGACATTTTAAACACCGAACCTCGTAATGTTTTTTAAAAAAAATGCCATGATAAAAGGCCATTATAACCTTAATTTGCTGTAGTGCAAAAAAAATTTCCAAAATGTTCTCATTATCCTAAATACTAAAGATCATTACTAACAAAATTCATGTTGGTTTACACAATATTCACAAAGCAAAATTCATCTCACAATTTGTAGTTTCTAAAGAAAATATAAAATTTTAAAGTCAAGGTAGAAATTTCCCTTGATTGGCATCTACTATAAAGTTGATGAACCTTAGACCAATCATTCTTGGTAAGCGTCACCAAATTCAAATTTTTGCTGGATTAGCATCCCTGAATAGTTGTACTTTACTTTTCCTTCTAGGGAATCTTCCCATGGGTTTGCCTTTTTTTTTTTCAATAGGGATGTGTTTTGACATGAACTTAAACAATAGATTGGACTAAATGCTATTATAAAAGACTAGATGTTAGTTTAATGGAAGTAAGATAAATCTTTCTTGATAACATGGCCTTGAAATATTTAGCAATGGGGCAATTTTCACTTCCATTTCATAACTAATCATATGAATAGTTCGACAGCAATGGGATGAACATCAAATGCAAGAATATCACTCAACCTAAAAAAAAGCCATTAAAAATAAACTATCTATGCCTCTTAAAGAAAAACAATTACGATGAGACAATGGAGAAGCTCAAAACTTGGATTTTATCATGGGGAACTTTTATGGGATTTTAATTATTCATAACTAGTTTAACCATAAAAAGCATTTTCTTGAAAGCTGAATTATATATTAGCTAATGGGACATAAGGAGGTGATCGAGCTTTAAGCTTTTAAGCTCAGAAATTTGATAAAATGCATAATTATTTCTTGTTATTTCAATCATGTGATGAAGACAACCACTATATGAGACTTAATTTTATAGCAAAGAGGATGAATCCAAAAGCTCATGGCATAGCAAGTAATCATCCAAGCAATTCAAGTCAAAATTTACAGTAGCCTGTGATTCCCTAGTCATTGATGTTGAATACTCCAAATTATCCTTATTTTGAACAACATGTATTAGTTGATAAAATCGTTAGACAATGTTGCATCCTGGTGCTCAAATTATATCACTCTGGGTAGAGAGGTTTTTGGGCTTTGTTGGAATGATAGAGATCATCTGATTCTGAGCGAGAAAAGGAAAAAGCTTGGTGTAAAAAATTAATGAGGTGTGGAACAACTTTATCTTCTTTATTTTCTTCTTGTAAGAATTGCCTCAACTACTTCCCAGGTCTTTTTGTTTTTTAGAATTTTGGAAGGTGAAAATTCACGTAAAAGGTTATGAGATACGAAAAAGATCTTGCTAAAGCTGTTAAGTGATAAAAGAATGGAATTCCTTATTTTCTTGACTTTTCTATGGCCCTAGCTTTCATCAGCTGTGAGTCATTGGCATTTATAGATGGAATCACTCTTTTATCCCACATATGCTACCTATTGCCCCTTGATCAACATGAATATGTATTATAGGACTGGATCCCAACATATTGAGTACTTTGAGGTAATTGTCTTCCAACCTGTACTTCCCCAGATCCCTAGTAAAAGTATTGATATGATAAAATTTCTCTGGTCAAGGCATTGCTTTTGTGGAAACTTTTCTTCGATAGCTTTTTTCCTCTTTTTACTTTTATGGCTTGGAGTATTCAAGCTCCCATCTCCCTAAATTATCTTTCCTCTTCCTACTCATCTCATCGAATAATGTTTCCTTTCTATATCTTGTATTCAATATTATTTCACCTCATATGAAAAAATAACTTAAATTAGGCCATGAAAATATGTATATGTCTTGTTAACATTAATCTTTATTGCTATCCTTATATGATTATCAATAAACAAAAAATTGATATATAGACCGATGAATAAGTCTATAAGATAATATTTAACGGTATGAATTTAAGGCTAAGCAATTGATTAAATATCAAGCATGGAAATTATTAAAGAATTTGAATCATAACTCAATACCATTATTTCATGAATCAAAATTTTCAATTTATCTATTATGCAAACCAATATTTACAAGATTCAAAAAAAACTAAAAAGGATAACTTTTGCATGTGCGTTATTTTCTTAATCGTGTTAGCAATTTTAATAGATCTTCCTAAATCCTAATTATTTCATTGTTGAACCTTATATTTACAAAAACTGAGCAAGTATCTCACAAAATTGCCTTTATAACTACTTCATTGCTCCTTGGCATTCTAATACTTCCATGATGGGATGGGAATTTAACAGCCTCATCTAACTTTGGTTTAATCTGAATTACACCAATTTTGAGTAGAACTTAAAACTTTCCTTTAAACTCATCGTATTCTTCTATAGAATGCTGCTGTAATCTTGCATGGAATTTAGAAAATGCATTAATGCCATAACATCTAGGATCAAAGGATTCAGGGGGAAGCTTGTATACAAGAACAACATACTGATCCTCAAGCAAAATATAGAACAATTCTTTAAAAGTAAAAGGGAAGAAATCGAGTTCACTTCCCTAGTCCTTTCTTATTATGAGCTCTGAAGGATGACGGAATAGTGCTGGAAAAATCAAAAGGATTGGAAAGTAAGTTGATTTGGGTAGATCCAGAATTTGGTGTTTTTGCTTCACTTGTGTCTTATTAGACACTTGATCCAACCTTCAAGTCTTCAAATGTTAATTTGAAAATTTGTTCTTTCACCTTTCGAATCTCATGGTCTATTTCTTTAACTATTCCTTATAATTTCCTGACTCTGTTTATTAGTCCATCGAGGTGATCTTTCATCGTTTGGATTTTATTTCCGTACACTACTTCAATAGATTCTAACATATTGATTCTTACTTCCATCTAATCATCCATAATTTGGTACTTTTAAGACTTAATTCTTTTTTTAAAAAATAATAAAAACCCTATCCTAAATTCCTAATAAAACTAATGCTGCAAAGGAAACAAAAAGGTTGGTAAAAAAAATAAACAACATATATCGAAATTTCTATATAAATAAAAAATATAATATTTTTTGAAAATACTGGGAATTATAGTTAAATACTAGTTGAAACCTAATTAATCAAAATTTATTTAACACGTAATTAATTTTAGGCCTTACTCCCGAACCTGTTGATAGTGAAATCACCAAGGTACCGCAACATAGCCTAGATACAAATGTTGACCAGATCGACTTAAAATGGCAAGTATACCCATTGTTTATATCCATATATCATTATCTTCTTTTATTTATGGCCCATATCATTATTATTATTATTTTTTATTCTTCGTGTTTCAGAATGTGTTATCGAGATGAATCTCTCAATCGATTTAATCTTAAATAGTCATTATAAAACAACCATTTATTTTGGAGTCACTATCTATCTATTTTTGCTAGGTGAGATTGGTCACCTATCAAAGTTCATATTTTGAGAGTTACAAGACTCTTAAAAACAAACTCCAAAGTCTGCTCTCATATTAGGGATCATTTGAAAGAGTCTGGGAGTCAGTTACAATCACAAATAAGGATTGGCCTTCTCGTGAGGCCTGACAATCAGTACCATATTAATCTTGTGTTAACATAAATTTTGATCTTTATTCAATTTCAATATTGGATATTTAATTATAATTCTCATAATTAAAAATAATATTTTATGAAACAAATTTATTATTTTGAATGAGAAAATCAAGTTTTTAATATTTTTATGAAAATCAAAATATCTTACGCACCCTTCCAGGGAGCTAGAAGAACACGAAGGTTTTTATCATCTCTTTCATACCCCGCTGAAAACCTGTGGCATATGAAAGATTTCAAAAAATCAAAATATCTTTTGTACCCCACCAGAGGATCGAAAGAATACAAAAGGCTTTATTTTTTCAAAATTCAAAGAAAATCCTAATTTCTATATTTTTAGAAAGGATATCTTATTTTTAGAATAATGCGTAGAATCCCTCTCATATTTTGGAAAAAATTCTATGTATTATTTTAACATTGGAGATATTGCCTTGATTTTATAAAAAAATTCAAATTTTATTAATAGTGTTAAAAATTATCTAGGACTCGTTTTGGAGAAAATGTACTAAACTCGACTCTAAAGATTTAAATTTGGTCAATTTGACCAGCATATCCCTTAAAGTATGCCTTTGACGTAGAAGTATCCCAGTGACCTTAAAAGACTCAGTTCTAAATTAAACTAATGAAATGTCCCTAAGGAGGACCTTTGACATGTAATTATCCTGATACCTCAAAAGATTCTAAAAGTTTTATAAACAAACAAACCTATTCCTGCTATATACCTTCGATGTAAAAGCATCCCAGTAATCACATAGGACTTGGCTTTAACATAAAATTACTATAATGTCCCTGAGGTCTACCTTCGATATAAAAGTATTCCAATAAACCTAAAGAGCTCAACAACTTCATAAAAAGATGAACCTGTCCTTATTATGCATATTTGGCGTGTACGTATCTTGATGATCATAAAGGATTTGATTTTAAGGTAAATTACTAAAATACCCCAAGTTTAACTTTGACATGTACGTATCCCGCTAACCTAAAGGGCTGGATGATATCATAAAAAAATGAACCTACTTCTATTATACACCTTCAACCTATAAGTATCGTGGTGATCTCATAGGACTCGATTCTAAAAAAATTACTAAAATACCCTTGAGGTGTACTTTAACCTATAAGTATCTCAATAACCTAGAGGACTCGGAAATGATATGAAATAACATTTATACCCTTCATGAGCAACTTAAACATCAAGATATACCTAAAATGCAAAATTTGCTAATAGGTCCCTGAGCTTTCAAAATTTTACAATAATAAACCGTACCAAGGGAAATTATTATATGTGAAAAAAATGCAAAACTCATAAAATAATTTGAGTTTTCAAAAATTGATTTACTATGAATTTAAAAATAATATTTTAAGAATTTTAAAAATTATAAACTTAAAAATTTCCTACAAAAAAATTTACGAAGTAGAAAACTTCGTACCCTGGAAATAGGAAAAATTCTAAAAAAAATTTAAAACTCATAAAATAAATTAAATTTTGAAAAACTGATCTAATATGAATTTAATGATAATATTTGAAGAATTTTAAAAATTATTAACTCAAAAAAATTTGTGGAGTGAAAAACTCTGTATTTTGGAAATGGCAAAATTCTAAGAAACAAAACCAAACTCATAAAATAAATAGAATTTTGAAAAACTAATTTAATATGAATTAAATATTAATATTTGAAGAATTTTAAAAATTATATACTCAAAAAAGTCTTCCCAAAAAAATTACAGAATGGATTTATGGAGTAAAAAACTTCGTATCTTGAAAACAAGGAAATTTTAAAAATAAGTTCAAATTTTACAAAAATGAATGTTATTCAACATATTAATCAAAATATTAATTTATAAAAATAATAAATATGAAAACTTGAAGCCTGAAACAATTTTTACTAGAAAAACTTTATGATTATGATACTAGGGGTACTGTAAAAAAAATTTAAAATTAATTATTAAAATGGACAAATTGACACCTTATGGTATAAAATGCTAATAGAATTTTTCCTTGAATATTTCTTATTTTTTAGAGTGCATATTGACATAAATGCCATGCTAGTATCAGTGAAAATATATAATGGTCAACTTCTCAACTTTTATGAGAAATTCTCAAAAAATTCCTAAAAATAAGAAATTTAACCCTGATAATATCTGCCAAAATAAATTTCAAAATTTCATAAGTATAAAATTAAAAACTAATTATTGTACCTTGATATTTGTCTTTTCTCTTCTTTTGTTAATCGAGATTTGCTCTCTATGCCTTTTGACATGACATTAATTTTATCATGTGCAGCTACCGTTATTTAAGAACAACTAAATAGATCTTGAAAATATACATTCCACCTAAAGGAAATTTACCCCTGCCGAGAAAAGTTTCTAATTTTGTACCTTAAATATTTTTAGACAAGCAAGGAAGGTGGCCAAAACAAAATTAGGTGTCTACAGCACCAAGCCAATTAACAAGCCTAACTTGGAGTAGTTCATAACTGCACTTTCTTGACTTGATAATTACGGCTTTTGGCCTAACCCCTAAATTTACATGTTAAATAAATTTAATTTATAATTAAATTTCCTAAACCAAGTAAAAAAATTACTTCATGTAAATAATATTAAATAATAATTAAATAATTATCAAATAATTATTTAGTTTTCCAAATACAATTATTTAGCCTTATATAATATTATCCCTAAAACCATGTTTACAAATAGACATTATCTTGATGAAACATTCTTATCTTTATTGTCATATTTCTAACTAGATTTCATAAATCTAATTTATATTGTTAATAACACTTAATTGAACTAATTTAATTAAGTCATCATCATTAGACCTTTTATTTAATTAAGTCATACTTAATTAAATCTCAATTTTAATCCAATTTAATTAAATCTCAATTTTAATCCAATGGACTATCTTATTATGTGTGACCTATTAGGCTTCCATCATAATGGCAATAAGCATAATTACCCAATTAAGTGTATTTATATTTGTAAACTAAGATTGGCCTCTACCAAGACATCATGGCCACCCAGCATGCAGGAAAAGTGAACATGACCTCTTAAAAACCTTTTAGTAACAAACTCTCAATGAACTTTGGTCTTTTCACCAAATATCTTGGAAAGACCATGAGCATGGTTCAATGTTAACTCATGTGTTAATCTATATTAGTTCCTGTAGCTTTCGGTTAATCTCATGAATTTAGAGAAACAATTTCTCTTAAATTCATCATGAGTTGGCAAATGACTTTATCAAGTTAACTAAAGCCAAAAACAAATGAGATATGTCTCCAATGTTATTTAGAGTCATGAATCTCTCTGGATCACTCATCCACCTTTGTATGTTTGATGCCATACTCAAAATACATGACTGACACATGAAAACATATCCTATAGACATTTAAGTGACTTATACCAAATAGAGTTCTCATACGGGCCATGTTTAGTGAGCTTATTTCCATAAAACAAGCACCCATAGCTATCCCCAAGTATCTCTATACTTTAACTTCTATGATATCAAAGAGTTACATGCATCAAATGCATAGAGCTTAGCATATACTATTATTTGTGCATTGTCAATTTCTCTTGACTATACAATGATTAGGAATGCTTGTACAAACAAGGTTTTGATGCATAAGGATCTTATCATCGTAGCTCATTACTAACTTTGCAAGGTCACTATGTTTTATGGTCTTTGTCTAATTAATGTTTTGCGTAAGTTTCAATCATGCCAGTAACATGAAGAAAGACCTTGAATTACTAACGTGAGTGATTGGTTTGCATTATTAACTATTATATGCCTCATCCAAGCCAATTGTTCTAGGGCATATGTTAATATCTCCCAATTGCATTAAGCCAATCGTTAATGCATCTAATTCTAAGGTCTTTCGATTAGCAATTATGTCTCAACTTAGACAAAGCTCTAGTACTATTGTGAGAATATGTTTCAGTTACATTCATGATAATCTTATTATCAAATTCATTAACTATTTAGATCATAACAATACTCAAATTTGGATCAAATGGCTTAGTTGTTACTTTAACAACTACTAGGAATCTTTTATTAGCTTGCAATCTAACGATCCAAATGTAACTCCTTTTGTGACCCTAAACAAAAAAGTCTATTTATGACCTTTAGGGTATAAACTTGGCATCCCCTCTAGTTTAGAACACCTTTTAAATAATTAAAGAAAAGCAATTTTTTAAGAATTTTAATAAAACAAAAAATCACAAAATCAACACATAAATCAATCAGATTGATTATAACAAAAAATTGACACATAAGACTACATGTAACCCATAAACCTTAGGCTCTCATACCAATGAAAGGAAATCTTGAGCTTATGCATATCGACATAAGCATAAAAATTTAATTAGAATTAAACATACATAGTAAAAGCCCAGATTTTCTCAAGATCTTAGAAAGAAATGAACATGTGATCAGACTGTAATTTAAAAACATAGATCTATTAGAAATCATACCTGTTTAGAGACTCATATCTCTAAGCATGTTGATCCCTTCAGAATGTACCATTAGTTTATTACTGTAATCTCTTCTTGAAGCTACAAGCAGCACAAGTGTTCTACCTTTAATGGTGATCCATAAAGATGCCTATTGAAACCTTTATAAGTTTCAGTTATTCTATAATGCTAGCCAGAAGGCTTCTCAAGCTCAACAAAATGATATACAGCCAATAGATATAGGTCCAATGTGATTTAGGAACAATTCCTTTACCTAATTCGCCAAAGAGAAGAGGAAACAACTGTATAGGAAGTAAGAGTTATTTCTCGTAGATGCCAATAAACGGATACAAAAATTACAATTCTTAATTCTTATTGATTCCACTCACATAGAAAACTGATTTTTCTATATTTCGTTGTGGTTAAAAACACTTTTTTACCACTGGAATACAAATCGACACAATTAGGCTTAAGGAAGTAGGGATTTTGAGTTTGGCAAATTTGATAACTTTTGTGAAAAATTAGTCTCTCAATGCTAGAAAACTATTTTTCTATTTTTGTTGTGTCAAGAATAATTCAAGAACACTCAGAAAGACTATTAAAACATAAATAGAACTTAGAAAAGACAAAGGTTACACCATACCTCCTTAGGAAAAATAAAAAGATGGCACCTAAGGTTTCCTTGTGTTTCTATTTAGCCAAAAAGCCTTAATAATGTATTTATGCTTATAGACCAAGATTGCCCTCCAGAAGCCATCATAGCCATTCGGTGCGTAGGAAGAGTCCATATAACCTTTTAAAAAACCTTTAAGTAACTAGTCTCACAATGTACTTTGGTCCTTTCACCAAATTTCTCATAAAGACCATGATTAAGGTGTAGTGTCTATTCATGTACCAATCCATGTTAGTTCCTACAACTTTCGATTAACTCATGAATTTAGAGAAAATTTAAGAAACAATTTCTCCTAAATTCATCATGCGTTGGCCATGACTTTATCAAGTTAACCAAAGCCAAGAATAAATGAGAAATATCTCTGATGTCACTTAGAGTGGTGAATCCTCTCTAGTTCACTCATCCGTCTTTTATATGGCTTATGCTATACCCAAAACCACCCTACATAAGCATCCATCTCTTGTGGATCCATTCATGATGGAATCAAAGCATGGCACTCCCTATACAAGATGAATTGGTGTCATAAGTCTGATAACTAATATACATGACTGGCACTTGAGAACATATTCCATAGATGCTAACTTATACCACACAGACTTCTCATATAAGCCATGTTCAATGAACTTGTTTCCACCACACAAGCACCCATAGTTATCTCTAAGTATCTCTATAATTTAGCTTCTATGAGATCAAATAGCTGCATTCATCGAATGCATAGAGGCTTAGCATATGCTAGTCTTTGTGCATTGTCAATGCCCTTTCTTTACAATATAATGACTAAGAACATTTTAAGAAACACGACTTTGATGTACAAGGATGTAATTGCCATTACTCTTACTAACTTTGCCATTACTCTTACTAACTTTGCAAGGCCATTGTGTTTGGTGGGCTTCATCCAATTAGTGTTGGCATGAGCATTAGTCATGCCACTAACATAAATGAAAACTTTGAATCTCTAATATAAGTGATTGGTTTGCATTATTAACTATTACATATCTCATCCAAGTCGATTAGCTTTAAGGCATATACCAATAGAGGAATGAATCCATTCTTGTCTGTTTGACCTTAATGATGCCTTGTGATGCTTATTTGGAAACTTGGACAAAATTAGGAGTCTACAAGGTTATGCTAAAAAAAACTAGTAAATTCTATTAATTATGATTCTTGTTTTTAATAAAATCCAAGGCAATATTCCCAAGGTAAAATAGGCAATAGATATGCTTCTAGCATATGAAAGTTATCTCATCCATTATTTTAAATAAAAGAATACCCTCTTTAAATGAGTAAATCAAAATTTTTGGATTTTCTCGAGAAAAACTTTCATAGTTTCTAGGATTTTTTGAGGGTATGAAAATATTTTGATTTTCAAATTTAATCGAAACCCGATTTACTTGAAACAAGAAAAATAATATTAACTCTAAATATTTCAAAATATAGGAATCATAATTAAATAGCAAAAAATTTAAAACTAACCATAATTGAGATTTAGGATAACACGTAATAAATAAGTATCATTTTACATGCATTACAAAAAGAACATATTTCACTCTGAGCATAAGTGACTCCTGAACCCTTTTTATACGAATCTTTAGTTATTAAGCAGGCTTCAAAGTTCATTTTCCAAGGTTTTGTAACCCTCAAAAGATGAACTTCGGTAGGTGACTAATATCATTTAGCTAAAATAGATTGATGGCTATTCTAAATTATTAGGCCATTACAAAATGGCTATTTATGATTATTTCAGATGAATGATTCAATCTGATAATTATGTCTCATCTCAATACAAGAAAAAAGAAAAAAAAATTATCTATTCTAAATCTGAACGTGTCAAATTTGTGTTTGACATGTTAATTGGAAAGAGTTTAGAGATGACGTATATTGAAACAAGCAAATAATGTATTTCTTATACCCACCACCATAATTTATATACTATTTATTTCAGGTAGTTCTTCCCTGTGGCAAAAAGAAAAAAAAAACTAGAATTAAAGAATTGACGTCAAATTAAAATTGATTTGTATTACATCAATTTTAAGGATTTAGACTCTATAGCTCTATCATAATTGTCGCCACGTACCCATCTTTAGAACTTTGGATGATCTGAAGAGCATAATGTGCTGGAATTAAAAATAAATGATGGTTGGTTATGGTCAAGCCTTTAAGCTATCCCATGATCGAGATTTGGATAGGCATGATAATGGGAAAGAGAGGGAAGAGATCGTCGAGTGAATCGCTCATGCAACTAGTCTTGGATGGCCACCACAAAGTGGCCATAAACTTGGAGTCACCATCGATCATTTCAGGCTAGGCAGGATCGGATGCCTACTAAAAATAATATTCTAAGTTACGAAACTTAAAAAATCAATTTCTAGGTCTACAAAGCTCCAAGATTAGTTGGTTGGGTTTAGGAGTTGGTTACACGTGGAGAAGGATTAGCATCCCAATGACGCCCGAAATCGGTACCGACTAACTATGTCTCACTTTGGTCTTGGTTAAATCGGTTCCATTTAGTCTTTATTTAGATATAATCCTCTTAAGTGCATGAAGTTTTGGTGGAAATTACAAATCTAGGTTTTTAAAGAAAATTAGATCATCTATGCACCTCAGAGATGTGAGGAACATAAGGATTTTTGTGAAAACAATGTTCAGATTAGATTTAAAAAATTGGATGTTTTGTATTAGGCATTGGAGAGATACCAGCACAAAACATCACCTTGTAAATTTTATTTAAAAAACAAATTTTAAACATGAATGCATGATAATCATTACAAAAGGAAATGTGTTACTAAGATGAAAAAAAAGAAATATAATAATATCATAAACAAGTAATTACAACCAAAAAAACTAAAAAAGGAGGGATAATCAAAATGTATCTCATAATTACCTTCGATTATTAAAGAACAATTGGGATGACAATTTTAAAGATAGGTCTAGATTCAATGGTGATTTGAGGAACAAAAATGATATTAATTAATGCAGTTTAAGGCACTCGAAAGAGAGAAAACTTTGGATTTTTTTGAGGTAAAGCGGGGTTAGAGTATCCCTTCAGAGAGCTGGGGATGGAGTATCTCAAAAGATAGAGTTAGGAAAATATGTAAGAATAAAGAGAAAATTTGAATCTTTAATTAAAAATGAGGCTGGAGTATCCCTTCGGAGTAGTGGGGTTGAAGTATCCCAAGGATAGCATTAGGAAAATATTTAGGAATAAAGAGATTTTAGATTTTTAATTAAAAATGGGGTTAAAGTGTCCCCTTGGAGCAATGGAGTTGGAGTATCTCCACTAGCAAAATTTTTTATATGAAATCCTTTTTTTTAGCCTTGATCCCAGTCAAAAAGGGCTGGCATTGTGAAAAAACCAACCAGATGCATTTTGAGACATTCGAACATCTCAATAAAAGGAGATTTAAAAATTAAGTTGAAAACAAGGGACAGCATTGTGTCACCTCTATTCCTAAATTTTTTTGGGTGCATCTGAAGACTTTAGACGGTAAATGAGGTACCATTGGAAAGGTAACTTGATAAGGTTTAATATAAAAATATTCCAAAAGTATCCCTTTAGAGTAATGGGGTTGGAATATCCCAAGGATAGAGTTAGGAAAATATTTAGGAATAAAGAGATTTTAGATTTTTAATTAAAAATAAGGTTGAAGTATCCTTTTGGAGCAATAGAGTTGGAGTATCTCCACTAGTGAAAATTTTAATATGAAATCCTTTTTTCTAGCCTTGATCCCAGTCAAAAGGGATTGATGTTATGAGGGAACCAACCGAATGCATTTTGAGACATTCAAACGTCTCAATAAAAGGAGATTTAAAAATTAAGTTGAAAACAGGGGACAATATTGTGTCACCTCTATTACCAACTTTTTTTGGGTGCATCTGAAGACTTCAAAGGGTTAATGAGGTACCATTGAAAAGGTAACTCGATAAGGTTTAAGATAAAAATATTCCAAAAATCTTAAAAAATTACTTTCTAGGTAGAATTAATTTTTGAATTTAAGTCTATCTTGACCCTGGTAGCATTTACAAGGAAAATGGCATAATGGAAATTGGAAAATCATTACAAACTTATTTGGAATTGTTAGATCATTAACAATACCTTTTTGGAAAGAGAATTTTTTGAACTTTTTGGAACAATATTTGAAAATTTTCAAAAAAATCATTTGATGGGACAAAATGGCCCAAATAGAATGTTGCATGGTGGTTCTAGGAGTTCCTGATAGCAAAGGTTCAAAAAATCATAACTCCCTCATCTGGGATTATCTGAAAGCAAATAAGACACCATTAGAAAGGAAATTCAATGTCCTTTAAGGGAAAAATATTAGAAAAATATAAAGAAATATTTTATGATTCCAAAATGATTTTTCAAATTTAGACTATAGTGTTGTCAGAGCAAAAAGAGGGGGTTATTCGATTTTTAGGTTTCTTAAGGGTTGAATTCGATTTATGGACATTCGAACGTTCATAACATAGAGGAAAGAATGACATGGACATCACAAGTTCATTCCATAATCCTAAAGTAGTTTGGGATGATGAAACAACCATTGACCATGCCATGAAGGTGTTAGACTCGAGATCAAGGTTCAGTATTTTTTCAACTAAAGGAGGTTATGTTTGCTTAAAAAATAGCATCTTTAAACTTGTCTTATCATGAATCCAGAGCTGAAATGTTTGCTTTGTCCCCAAGATTGGAAAACCAATTTTATGAAAACATTAAATCCATGCTATTCTTCATCTATTGGAGTAACATGAACTTAACTTAGGGATTTCTTTTAAAAATCAGATTTTTAACAAACAAGCATGCATCTTAATAGGAATGACATGAACAAAACATAACATGCATTAAGATGAACAAGGTCTAAACATGCAAACACACACAAGTGACATATTAACATGGAAATAGGTGACAAAAATGTGAAAAGATGACAGATAAGGTGCATGAACATATTATAACAAAGAAATGCAAGCTGAAGTTGTCAAGACAACATTTTTATGTCATTAAACTCCTTAAAACACAAGAAAATGCATGGATATACGTAAGGCATGTTAAGGTGAACATTTAAGTATGTGTTAAGCACATGAAATTAGATGAAACATGAAAAAAAAATGCATAAATAAGGGGCTATTTTGATCACAGAATGAAAGACGAGATATTTGGCCTATTATGCAACACCACACATCAAGTGAACATCAACACTCTAAGACTACCACAAACAAGGCAGAAATAATGCATGAGAACCTTAAAAGGGTCATGGTAACATGGAAAAGTCACTAAGAGGATGAAAATGCTCAAAAATCAGAGAATATGCAAAGTCAAGTGGAGAAAATATACCAAAACTTTCAAGCTTTAGCCTTTTCTCTTCGCAGTAGTTTTGAACCTCACATTTTTAGGGTTGAACAACAAAATAGTTATAAAAAGGAGGGGCTTTTTAGTTAGGTATGGATAAAGAGGAGTTTTGAGAGGGAATATGAGTGAAATGAAGATTTTTGGAAAGACTTTTAGTGATGGTTTTCAAAGGATCCAAAAATGGCAAAGAGTTTTTTTAGTTTTTTAGTAGTTGGGGAATATTGAAGGAATGATTAGAAGTAGGAGTTTTCTGCTGGGAATCTCTTTTTTCTTCTTGTTGGTTGATTGATGATCTTTAGCTGAGTCTAAGGTTGGCTTATATGGCCATGTGGATATGAAGACAAAAGATAATAATGCAAGGGCATTTGGGGTTTGGCATATGTACTCCATGCAGAGGTTAGGTACAGTGCTTAACTGCCATGTAAACCCATTGGTTTGCTAAGCAAAAATAATGTATCTAGACTACTTCATACAGTTGAGCATTGGGTAAGTTTAACCTTACCCTTTGATAAATTGCCTAATGTCATGAAATATCCCTTGTTATTGGCTATTTAGACCTCAAAATTTTGTTTAAATCTAATCACAAACCCAAGGATGAAGCCTGGTATGAATTTTGATGATTTTTGGTGCAAAAAACATGTTTGAATTAGGTTTTGAATCAATGGTGCAGTGACTAAAAATTGGCTCGAACTAGGCAAACATGCCTTGGTGTATTGATGTAAAACATGCTATATCAATACACAAGGTACTTTTTACCGGTGAGTATCAATACAATGAGCTATGTATCAATACTAAGAGCAAAAAATGTTTCCAGTCTCAAGACCTAGAAGCATGTATCGATACTTCATGGACTTGTATCGATATTCATGCTTGTGTATCGATACATTTTGCTAAAAATCACAACTTTAGTTGTTGCCAAGTTTGTATCGATACAAACATGCCAGGTTTCGATACCACATTCGAGGTTTTGATACCAAACCCTCTTGTATCGATCCTACATGTAAGAATTCAAGTTTTTGGCATCATAAAGCCTCGTATCAATACTTGTGCACCAATATCAGTTGCATGTACCAGCAGCTTCTTGAGTTACCTTAACTTAGTCACAAATAGTAGGAAATCGATTCGTGTATCCATCTAAATGACCTTGGTGACACCATGAAAAGTGGCCTTCGATGCCTTTTTTTATATATTTTTCTTCAATACAACCTATAGGCATTTCAAACTTTCCCAAAAAAAATTTTCGCCTGGCGCCATGTCGCCTAATAGTGCTTGGTGACATTACACCCGATAGTTGTTCATCAGTTTTTATTTTTATTTTCTAATTTTATCATCATTCACCTAAGTTCTAGGATGTGAAAAACTAGCTCAAACAAAATGAAATGTCTACAACTGCCTCTCTTTGGCCATTGCTAAGTATTAGGAATAGGACAAAGATAAATATACACCATTTTGTTAAAATAAGGTGATGGATTCGTGCACCTACAGATAAGTAAATAGTTATTTAGTATCATGTTGAGATGGGTTGAATAGATTGCAGAAAAGAAGGTTTTAATGAATTTTATAGGGTTTAACCTCTCTACTAGGTTATTTTTTGGGTTTAATCCCAAATAAGTGCCATAAGCTTATATGGGCTTTGAGGTAGGTAAAGAAAGACATTCAGCTCTTTGTGGACTATGGTAGACAAGTGCCACCAGCATGTATGGGCTTTAAGGTAGGTAAAGAAAAATGTCTAGCTCTTTGTGGACAAAGGTAGATAAGTACCACCAGCTTATGGGCTTTAATGAGCATTCTACTTTTTGAGGACTAAGGCAAATAGGTGCCACCAGCTTGTGTGGGCTTTGATAAGCATTTTACTTTTTGAAGAATGAAGTAAGTGGGTGCCACCAGCTTGTGTGGGCTTAAATAAGCATCCTACTCTTTAAAGACTGAGGTAAATAGGTGCCACCAGCTTGTATGGGCTTTGATAAGCATCCTACTCTTTAAAACTAAGGTGAGGAGGTGCTACCAGCTTGTGTGGGCTTAGATAAGTGTCCTACTCATTGAAGACTGAGGTAAATAAGTGCTACCAGCTTGTGTGGGATTTGATAAGCATGATACTTTTTTAGGACAAAGGTAGGTGGGTGCCACTAGCTTGTGTGGGCTTAGATAAATGTCCTGCTCTTTAAGGACTAAAAGAATATAAGTTTGGGATACTTCTCTTAGATTATTTTCAATGACCTCGTGAGGTCAAAGATATCTACTTAAGGCCTTTTGAGGTTTTTCAAAATCAAAAAATTATACCTTAGGTTCCCTATAAATTTAATTGTTATATATGGGAGCTGGTACCTGTAGGATGTTAAATACCGCATAATGCATGGGGATGTAAGTGCATGTCTAAATGACTTTAAAGGCCTAATTCAATGGTTGGTTTTAGCCCTTTTCCGCTTAGGTAAAGTGGCCTTTTGCCCAGAGTTTGTCAACCTTGCTTTAAATTTCTAGAGGTTTTGAGTGTTAAGGTTATCCTTTCTTTGAAGGTACGAAAAGTCTATGATCACTTACTAGAAGGAGGTTTTGAACATATTTTCAAGATGTAGAGTCCTAAGGTAAGACCGATTGTGGCCTCAAGAGTTCATTTTTAGACATGCAACCAAAATTCCTGCAAAGTTTTATCTTTCCAAGTAATGCTAGGAAATCCTATTATCAATTTTGTCCATTTATAAAGCATTATCAATTAAAGGATAAACATGATGCAACATGGAATGCAGGGTTACAAAAAGATTTTGTGAGAAATCAAGTAATTGTATTTTCATTCAAAGAAAAAAGGCACAAGTTATGACAAACTTATAAGAGTGCAAAAGATTTTGAAATACAAAAGAGGTAAGAGAGGTCTCCTAGTCGGTTGGCTCTGATGCTGATGACATGAATTCTCCACTAAATGCTTTTGGAGATTTTCCCTCAAGTAGTTAAACCTTATGGTGTTGGTCAAATTATAAAAAAATTCCTCTGATTGCCCCATGGTGGGATAAAGTCCTTAAAATTATGTAGTTTTCATTTTTCAAGTGTAGGTGTGGATGAGGTTAGGTGGGGTTGGTTAGTATAGAACAGGTGGATTAGGTTGTAGTTCAGTGTCTTGATAAGAATTGTGAATGTAAGGAAAATTGGTTTTGGGCTGGTGATGGTTTAGCTTGATCTGGTTTGAAGTGTCTAATCACTTAAGCCACCCTCTTAGGTTTTTAACTTAAGCTTATCCTTTTTTTTTAGAAAGTGGAAGGAGAAAGAGAAATAGGATACTATTTTGGGTTTTCATCCTAAAATCCTTTTAAGCATAGTAGTTCTTAACAAAATCAGAGATTACAGGGTTGGGTAGGTCGCTACCGTCTATCTCGATTAAGATTAAGGTACCTTTAGAAAATACATTTTCACCACATACGACCTTTCCCAATTTGGGGTCCATTTTCCTCGAGCATTTTTATGGATTGAGAGAATTTGTTTAAGCACCAAGTCACCTTTTTGAAACTAATAGGGCCGAACCTTTTTATCATGGGCTCTCATCATGCATTTTTGATACATCTGCCCATGACAGATGGTTTTAATTCTTTTCTCTTCAATGAGACTAAGCTATTGATATCAAATTTTAACCCATTCAGCCTCTTCAAGTTATGATTCCATTAAAACTCTGAGTGATGAAATTTTAACCTTGATAAGTAGGATAACCTTCTTACGTAGACCATGAAAAATATGGTAGTGCCTATAGAAGTTTGTACAGTAGTGCGATAAGCATGCAAAGCAAAAGGCAACTTTTCATGCCAATCTTTATACGTCTTAGCCATCTTTTCAACAATCTTTTTGATATTCTTGTTGGCTGCTTCAACTGCCTCATTCATTTTCAAACGGTATAGGATAGTGTTTCGATTTGAATCTTGAACAGAGAGTAGAATGTTTGCATCATTTTATTTTTTAGGTTGCATGTATTATTAGTAATGATTTGTTTAAGAAGACCATTTCTATAGATGATGTCTCGTTTCATAAATTTGCATACAACAGATATGGTGACATTGGCATAAGAGGTTGCCTCTACCCATTTGGTGAAATAATCGATTGCGACCAAAATAAAGCGATGCCCACTAGAAGCCTTAGAGGTAATCTGTCCAATCATGTCCACGCCCCATATAGAAAAAGGCCATGGAACTATCATAACATGTTGGGCTATTGAAGGGACATGGATTTTGTCAGCATAGATTTGGCATTTATGGCATTTTCTAACATAATCCATGCAGTCATTTTTAAGAGTCAACTAATAGTAGCCTGATCGCATGACTTGCTTGGCCATTCAGTGTCCATTAGAATACATACCGCAAATTTCTTTGTGAATTGCTTCAAGTATTCTTTTAGCTTTGGAGGCATTCAAGCATCGAAGTAGCACCTAATCCTAGCCTTTCTTATACAAAATCCCACCATCCAAAATGAAGCAGCTCATAGTTAATCATCGGATGGTTTTGTTATTATTTTCGATGGCATCTTTTGGGTATCATTGATCCTTGATTTACTAAAGGATGCCATGATACCATGGCAAGCCGTCCTTCTCTTTTTCAACATTCTGACAATATGCTGGGGCTGTGTAGATAGCCATTTGAATAAGAGCAACGTCTGATTCTTGATTGACTTTGAACATGGATGATAAGGTGGCCAAGGCATTAGTAATTTGGTTTTTGTCTCAAGGTAGATGCTGAAAGCTAATATCATCAAACTCTTTTCTAAGTTTCGAGATCAGATTACCATAAGTGACCAATTTATCATCATGTGTTTTTCATTCCCTTTTTAGTTGGTAAATGACAAGGGCTAAATCTCCAAACTCTTGTAGTGTTTGAATGCCTCTTTCAATGGCTACTTGGAATCCTATGACGCAGTGAAGGGGTAGTGGTTTCCATCAGGTGAGATAAAAATTAACCCAATTCCATGCCCCAACACATTTGAAGCCCCATTGAAGTACATTTTCCAAAATGAGCCACACTCGATAGTGTTCTTTACCTCAGATATGCACATCAAATCTTCATCAGGAAAATCAAAGTCTAAAGGTCGATAGTCATCTATTACCCAACTTGCCAGGAAATCTACTATTGCACTACCTTCGATGGCTTTCTGATTTACCTACACAATGTCATACTTGAAAAGCAGGACTTGCCACCTAGCTAACCTCCCTGACGAGCCGAGAGCTTCACTTAAATACTTGATGGGATTAAGTTTAGCAACTAGCCACATATTATGGTACAACATGTATTGTCTTAATGATGCAGGGTAGAGATGATAGGAATAGCTAGAACATAAAAGAATTGAAAATAGTTGAGAAAGATAATGCTGTAGAGAGATTTAGGCTTTAAAAAGAAACCTTTTAGATATAATAATAGAATAATAATTGAATACATAGTACCAACTACCTTGATGCATATAAATAGACTAGAACTCCTACTCCTAAAAGACTTTTTACTCCTGGAAGAAAACTAGTTAAACTTAATCATAAAGCTTATCCTAAAGTAAAATAATCTAATTAAACTAGAATTCTTAAAATAAAAATATAAACTTTATCCTAAACAAAATCCTAAATGAAATAAAACTGTTATTTGTCAATGCTCTTGCATCATTCTTCCTCGGTTGAAAAAGTGGTAATATTTACTGAAAAAAACTTTACATGTTCCAAACTCTTTAGACATCCACTTATGGTAAGTACTCTTAAGAAACCTTTCTTTCCTTAAGTGAACTAGCACCAAATCTTCTTTTTCCAATTCCTTAAAATGCATATTTTGATTGGTAATAGTTGCATAACCCTCCTTGCTTTTCTTTAAAGCTTCTTGTACTTCTTCATGGACCTTTTGAATGTGATCAACAAAAGCTTTTCGATTATCACTCACCCTAGCTTCTTGAAAGCTCTTCATTAGTGGCAAACCCTGTAGCAAGTTGTCACTAACTGACAAAGCAAACTCTTCCAACAACTCTTGAATTACAATAGGTTATTCTTTAAAGTTCTCATCACTGCCAGATTTATTTGTAACCTTACTGGCTTTATTTTTTAAATCCACTTTATCATCTTGGCTAGTGGTAGTCATCACCCTTTTGATCATTAAGGATTCTCCTTGTGCAAGGTATATATCTACATATTCCTCATCGTCATTATATTCATCATAAATTGGATCTGGCAGTTCTAGATCTTCTTCTTTAAAATAAGTTTCTATAATGGCTTTACATTCTAAGTAGTCTTCCTCGGCTAACTCTATATGGAAATCATTCACTTGGATTTTTACTCCTCCTCTAGTTAACTTGAGAGCATGCAATAGTCGATCTTCCAATCTACCTTGTACTGCAAAGTTTGCAGGTCCAGCATTATATAAAGGGTTCTTAGGCTCCCTTTCATCTAAAACATCTTCAAGACCACCTTTTGGTAGGTTAAAAGGATTATGGTCACCTTCTGGTATCTCTATTCGAGCTTCTACATCTATTTGTTGCTGCAAAAGTTGTACAGCTTACAACAAATCCTTCACCATACGCCTCAACTCAATCATCTCTATTTGTTGTTCTTGATTCCCTCTTCCGTAGCCCTTGCACTTCCTGCCATCGCTTTAATTTACCAAATTGATATAGGATGGAGATGATAGGAATGGCTAGAACATAAAAGAATTGAAAATAGTCGAGAAAGATAACGTTGTAGAAAGATTTAGGCTCTAAAAAGAAACCTTTTAGATATAATAAAATAATAATTGAATACATTGTACCAACTACCTAGATGCATATAAGTAGACTAGAACTTCTACTCCTATAAGACTTTTTATTCCTAGAAGAAAACTAGTTAAACTTAATCATAAAACTTATCCTAAAGTAAAATAAACCTCTTATCCTAAACAATAGTCTAATTAAACTAGAATTCTTAAAATTAAAAAATATAAATTTTATCTTACACGAAATCCTAAATGAACTAAAACTATTATTTGTCGATGCTCCTACATCACTTAACCTTCGAGCCGTCAAGCTAAAGCACATCATAACTTTTCTATAAATGAATAATTATTTTCATATTTTGTGAACTTCTTGCTTAAGTAGTAAATAGCTTATTCCTTCTTGCTTGACTTGTCATGTTGACCTAATACACAGCCCATCGACTTGTCAAAAACTAATAGATACAGGTTTAACGATCCACGGGGCACTAGTGGCATAAGTACTAGAAGGTCCAAAGGTAATGCTTGACCTTATCGAAAGCTTCTTGACATTCTTCATGCCATTCTCTAGGATTTTGTTTTCAAAAAAACCGAAAGAATGGATCACATTTGTCCATTAACTAAGACATGAATCATGCTATATAGTTCAACCTTCCCAAGAGGCTTTTTACTTCTTTTTGAGTTTGAGGTGGCGACAAATTTTGAATAGCCTTGACCTTATCGGAATCCACTTTTATTCCTTTCTTTCTCACAATGAACCCCAATAATTTTCCAAATGTTACGCCAAATATGCATTTGGTAGGATTCAACTTAAGTTAATATTTACATAGCCGTTTGAAGAGTTTTCATAGGTTGGCAGCGTGTTCACTCTCTTTTGGTGATTTGGCGATCATGTCATCCACATAGACCTCAATTTTTTTGTGCATAAGGTCATCGAACAATGTTACTATCGCCCTTTGATAGGTTGCCCCAGCATTTTTGAGCCTAAAGGGCATCACTTTGTAGCAGAAAGTGACCCACATGGTTACCAAGGTGGTCTTTATATTTTCATTTACAAAGTAATATTTTTATTTTCAAGTAAATTTATTATTTTATTTGTTTAAAACACTAAGAAAAATATTATATAAAGTTAAATTTGTTAAAAATATTTTTTGTATTACACAAAACATCAAGTCCAACTATATGTAGAAATTATAATATCATGTTTGTGTATTCAATTATTATTATATTAAAATTAAATTTTAAATATGAAATAAGTATAATAATATATTATACATGATTATTTTATAATAAGTATAATAATAGTTTTTTTTTAATTTTTATGGTTAATTAGTATAAATAAAATAATGATATATAGTACTAAAAACTATTTAATTCATATTTAATATGTTTCAAATAAATTTTATTTCATAATCTAATTTAAAGATCCACTATTAATTACTTTAATTGATAACACATTATTGATATAATTATTATAAAATTATAAATACTTTTTATATATTAAATATTTTTATTTAAGAAAAATTTGATCATTTATTTATACTTTTATTTTAAAAAAATATTATAATTATAGTTCGAGTTTTTTTGGTTTCAAATCTAGGTTTTTACGAGCTTCGAATCAGATCGATTTTAGTTTCAAGTTCGAGCTTTAATGGATTTGGGCCTTTACAAGTTTCGATCATGCTTATTTTAGGGTTTTTCGAGTTTAAATTTTTTGAACTTAGACTTTTTCGGGTTTGAGCTTTTTTGAGTTTGAATTTTCTTGGGGGTTAAGCCTTTGACTTTTTTAAGTTAACTCAGATCAGATCGACTTAAACAAACTTTCTGGTCAAGATTACTTTACCAGCTCTCTTAGATACGTATTTTCATATAAATATACTTTAGCGATATTTTATATTTTTGTATGCGATATAGATTAGGGGCATTTTGATAATATTTTTGTAGTATGCTTTCTTTTATTTTTGTATTATTGTATCATACTTCCAGAATTTTGATGCTTTAAATTGCTATGATGCATCATTTAGTAATTGAGAGGTCACTCGAATTGTCAATGTACCCAATCTTTTCAGATGTGTGCCAATATATATGTATGTATATTATATATATATAATATATTATATATATATAAATACTTTTTATATATCAAATATTTTTATTTAAAAAAAATTTGACCATTTATTTATACTTTTATTTTAAATAAAATTTAATAATTATAGTTTAAGTTTTTTAATTATAAATTCGAGTTTTTAGGAGCTTTGGATCTGATTGATCTCAGTTTCAAGTTCGAGTCTTAATGGACTCAGGCCTTCACGAGTTTTGATCATGTCAGTTTTGCGGTTTTTCAGGTTCAAATTTTTTTCAAACTCTAATTTTTTTGTGTTCGATTTTTTTTTTTTTGGGTTTGAGTTTTTAACTTTTTAAGTTAACTTGAATCAAATAGACTCGGATAAACTTTGGGTTCGGAATTGCTTTGCCAGCTTTATTAGATATGTATTTTTATATAAATATATTTTATGGATATTTTATATTTTTGTATGCGATATAGATGAGGGGCATTTTGATAACATTTTTGAAGTATGCTTTCTTTTATTTTTGTATTATTGTCTTATACTTCCATAAGTTGGATGCTTTAAATTGCTAAAATGCATCATTTAATATTTGATAGGTCACTCAATTGTCAATTTACCTGGTTTCTTCAGATGTATATATATATATATATAAACAACTCGTGTGTACTTTTTTTGGAATAGTAAGACTTTTTCTTAGTAGAACTATGTAATGTTAAAATATTAAATACAAATATAACATAAAATATAAAATAACTACATAAATATATCAAAATTTATATAATATAAATTATTAACGTATTAAAATTAATATAAATATAAAATACTTTTAATATAATCATGACGTAAATTATGACACAAATAAACTAATTACTACATCTAAAATAGAGGTATTAATGGGTTGGGCTAACATTCCAAATTAGAAAGCCCACTCAATATTCAGGAGGATTTGGGCAAAAAAATAAGTTTAAACTTAAAAGTAAGGCCTGCTTAAAAAATAGGTTAAGCCTTGGCTCCAATATTCAAGGTTCGAGTGTGGTTCAACCTCGCTTTTTTCAATTATATAACATATACTATTTTTTATTTATATATATTATAGAAATATATGTCATATAAAGAATAACTATATAATATTATAGTATAAATTTAAAAAAAATGTTAATTTAGTTCTATTTTAAAACTTAATAAAAAATATTAAATTACTAAAAATTAAATTTTAAAATATTAAAAATATAATATAGACGGATATAAGCAGGCTTGGACTACCCATTTATAAATATAGGCGAACTTAAACAAAATTTAAAGCTCATATTAAAAGTCGAGCTGAACTTAAATAAATATGAATAATATTAAAATTATACTGAAACTCAACCTAAATTCGACCTAATCAAGCCTATAAGTACCTTTTTCTAGAATTAAGAAGTATGATTCCTCCTATATTTTATTGCTAAAGAAAATAAAGTTTGGCATTAAATGCCTATTGTTGATTTTCAATCCTCAGACACTACCAATATTTCAATCCGTTTAAATCGCTAGTTGTATGTTACAAAGGTGGATATTCCTTAAAGTTTGGATGGCGTGGCCCCCCTCTCCCAAAGTTTGTAAAAATTTTTAGTATTTATATATATTAACGTTAACTAAATTTAAATTAACTTATTTATAATTTATAATAAATAAATGTATAAACGAGAAGAATCTTTTGAACTAATCAAAATATCCATTAGTGTTATTATAATATTGATTTTGACATTTTATATATTTTTATTATTAATAAGATTTATCACATATATAAATAAGAATTCTAATTCTATTGAAAAAGTTTGGTTAAATCCATTTATTCAATAATATGATTCATCACACTTATAAATAAAATTCTAATTCTATTCAAATATTTTAGTTAAATAAATTTATTTAATAATAAATAAAAAGACCTAAAATTTGTGTTGAATTTTATCTTTGCAAGTTCTTGTTTTCCTTAACCCGAAAAGGTAAAAAGAAAAACTTGCATTAATCTAATTTTAAAGATTAATTCAAATTTTAATTATTATATAATATGTAACTTTATATTCAATATATAAAATTTTACAAACAAATAAGTTTTTTATAATATAAAAATAATATTTATTTTATTTTTATTTATGATTTTATATTAATAAATATAAATAAAATTTATCTTTGAAAATTTTAATATCATGATAATTATTTTAGAAACAAACAAGTAATAGAATATTTTAGATAATGCTTTTAAAAATTATTAGTAGAACTCATTGTAGTTAAACTTTTAATGGTTTATATAATAAAATATTTAACTTATATTCTCTTAATATTTCTTTATAATTATAAATTGATATAGCAATTTTTTATTTAATATATTTTACTTGTATCTCACTTTTGATTATATGTGCCTACACCTTTCAATAAAAAGTTATTGAACATTTACACTATTAATGAATGATGGATTATTTTCAAAATATTTATTATATTTTATGATGGCTTATAATCCTACCATTGTTTCAATCTATTTCTATTAAAGATTTTGTTAATTTCTTGCAAATTGAAATTGCCAAACTTAATACAACTTAATATAGTGTTTACTTTTCATTATAAAAAAGTGATATTAGGCTTTATATTAAAATTTATACTTTAAAAATAAATTAAATTTCAAGATAATTAACACGTAACATCACATGCATTGGATATGACATAATGGCTAATATATATAAGTATGAATGTAAAGAATTTTTTGAATTGATAAAAAACGCCCATTGTTATTCATTGTATTACTAATTTTGCCATTTTAAATATTTTTTATTATTAATAAGATGTATCATATTTATAAATATGAATTTGAATTCTATTGAAACACTTTGATAAAATGAATATATTTGATAATAAAATTTATCACATTCATAAATAAAATTCTAATCCTATTGAAAGACTTTGGTTAAATGAATTTATTTAATATAAATAAAAGAGTTAAAATTTCAATTACTTTATCTTCAAAGTTATAAATTTAATCTACCTAAAAAATAAAAAACAAGTTATATTAATCTAATTTTAAATATTAATGCAAATTTTAATTATTTATATAATATGTAACTTTATATTAAAAATATATAATTTTATAAATAAATATTTTTTTATAATTTAATAATTTTAATTATTTTATAAGTCGTAATATGATTTAATTTATTCTTATTTATGATTTTGTATTATAAATATTAAGAAAATTTATCATTGAAAATTTCAATACCATGCTAATTTTTTTAAAAAAATTACTAGAATACTTTAGATAATACTTGTAACAATTAATTATAGGTGGAACTCTTAAGAAGTTAATTTTGTCTAATGACAATTGTAAAGTTAGTGTTCACTAATTAAATAAATCTTGTGTAATTATAAATATTACGATAATTTTTTTAATTTATTCATCACATAAATTGTGAAAAATGTTTGAGAGCCTTGATTTTTTTAGCATAGGTAATTGTTCATGATTTTTTTGTTTAGTTGGCAAGTGTAGACACCTTATTTTGTCTGGGCTAATTTTTTTAGCAACCGGGCTAATTTTTCACGATTTGGGCATTTTTTACTCGTCCACCATTGATCAAAAACTCAATTTTAACTCATTTCTTTGCATCCGAAAAGATTAAAACCCATATCATGTTATGGATTTAGACTTTTGAATTAATCAAAACATTTTTTTAAAGTCTAAATTAGATCAAAAAGGTCAATATTACATGATCACGCTACTTCCTAGTTTGTTGACTAAGATCACCATAAGCCACCTTATTTGCTGGAAAATCATTTTAGCATTTAAACCAGCCACCCTATGTTCATCATATTGGCAGCAAGTTGCTCCCTACAGCCACTCTATAGCCACCAAACTGACACCACTTTGTCCTCCTAGAGAAATAGCCAAAAACACCTCCAAATTGGCTTCAAAATGCTGGTATAAAGGGACCACTTCTATCTTAGCTAGGAAAGGTTAGATTCCAGCTTATTTTCAACTTACAAAACCATTCCTACACCAAGAAAACCAGAATCCCATAGCTCTTCACCCACCACCCAAAAATAGCCCCAAAACACTCATTCCCTAACCATTACACATTGTAAAAATCACCCTCATCCATACCAGAACCAAAACCTCATTATTTCTATCTTTTTCTTGCTTATTAACAACAAGGAAAGGAGAGAAATTCAAGCCATCTCACTACTCCAATTATTTGGCCAAGAAGTGAAGTTTTGTTGGTATAACTTCACTTTATCACTTTCATTTTCTATTTTTCAACATCTTCATCATTTTAGTGAGCTCTCCATGTTTCCATCACTCTCTTAGGATTATCATGCATTATTTTGGCTTTTGGTTGTGGTAGTTTAGGATTGGAATGCCTTAATGCCCCTTTGATGTGTAAAATGCCTCATTTCATCTTCATTATTTTGATAGCTCTTGCTCATGCATTTTATGCCATATCCATGCATCTTGTTATCCTTAATCCATGTATG
>JBBYHK010492878.1:0-13319 GCA_038382065.1 Adansonia grandidieri | reverse complement strand
TCTTTCATAAGGGTTATGTTATATGATTTTTCAATTTTTTTCAAATATTCTTATTTGATATATATATATATATATATTTGGATGTTTATACAAAGTAATGATCCTTCATATATTATGAAAAAGTTAAGAAAAAAATTGATTATACCTAAATTAGATAATTACTAGCATTTGATATTTCAGTTTAAATTTGAGTAACAAAAAGGATTGTGAATAGAAACCATAAAATCAATTGAATGCCTAGATTAAACAAAGGAAATTAAAGAGATACAAACAAGAAAAATGTACTTCAAATTAGTGATATAATGAATTGAACAATTAATTTTCATTTCCCTTCTTTTTATTCCTTGTATGTAAATTCAAAATCAATATTCAATATAGCACAAGTGATTTTTTTTTTTTTTTTTAATATTTGAGATTATTAGAAGATAAAACTTTGATCTTTTAAATAAGTTTGGATAGGGTTGAACTTTGTGCACTTTAGGCTGAAAAGCAATCTTGACAACATTAATTCTTGTCTAATTAACTAAACTATTATATGTGCTTCACTGGTACACTCATACTACCATGTTACAAAGATAAATTCTCCCCCATTTTAGCCAAGCAAACATATAAAACAATGAGAAAAACAAAATGCGATGCCAACTTGAATACTTAATTACCAAGCTTTTATTTATTTTAATCTTTCTACCTTTGATTTCTTTTTGATACCAATTTGAGTTGATTGGCTCTTTCGTATATATTCCAGTCATTGATTCCACCAAAAACATTCAAAGGTCGTACGCAGTGCGCACAAGGCTCCAGCTATAAGCAAAGTCTGGGAAAGTGTCACCAAAACATTCAAATTATTTAAATAAACTTAAATCTTACGGGGACTTTTTACCATCCCCATTAAGGAGGTGCAGTTAATGTTCTTGCTTTTTGACTTTTTAGTATTGTTCTCTGCTTATGGAATATATTTTCTTTCTTTCTTTCGACTTTAATCTCACTAAGCGTCATTCACAAGGAAGAAGAAGACGACTCCATTGATTTCATGCAAACATAGGTTGAAAAAAATTACAGGGACTCGAAGTCTAGAGGAATTTCCAGCACAGTCAAGTTTTTCCAATTTGATGCAAATTTATTAAGACGTGTTCATCTGTATGAAATATGATATTCATAGTAGGGGGAAAAAGTAAGAGAGATCAGATACGTGTCAAGAGTGGGGGAATTTGTGCTTGCTTGTTTAGTTTTTTACCTTCTGAGGGCTTAGTCCCCCGTGTGGGGGGGAAGGAACTAAGGCTTTATCTAAAGAATCATTCTTGCCAGGTCGGGTATAACTCGATTTGACCATATGCTAATGAAAGTTATAAAAAGAGCTTTTGCTTTAATATGGAATAATTGAATAATTAATATTAATTTAAGAAAAGCATGCTGTCTGATTGTAGGATGGGGAAATTTCGTGAATGTTACTGTCAACAGTACCTTGAGCTTTTGCACTCTTTTTGGTCTGGATTACAAAAATCCTCATTCTGTTGATAATGCTGTAAGAGGGGTTAAATCAGAATCATCCCCAGAGGGAAATTAAGGATTCTCCTTATTGAAGTACAGGAGATTTGTGGCATCAGATGTTGAACCACACCAATCAAAGATGCTCTGGCATTGGAGTGAAAAAGGAACACCTTGCAAACCTTGATGTATCAAGGATTGAAAATTTACAAGCAATTCAATTGCAGAAAGAAAACATAGGCTGAAAAACCAGAAGAATTCATTGACACAAATTGTTGACAATTTAACTGAAATTTGATTGACTTGAGGGGAATCTTATGTTTGCTTTAATCGTACCAATCTTCATCACTAAATTGATTGTTAAATTGGTTTGTTTTTTTTTCCTCAAAGAATTCAATATTGTAAAGAAGGTGCTTCCTTTTCTCTCTGTCAGCACATCATTTGCTGAAAAATTTTGCAGCAATCAATCTTCTTCCATTTCAGTTTTCAATTCACCACTGAAAAACAGTAAACACAGATCACAAGCCCGCACCAGCGACCAAATTGACTTCCCTCTCCTAAAATTCTTCCGATTTTTCTAGCTCATCTAACTCTTTTCTTTTTTGCTCGAATCCAAAAGCAAACAAAAATTCATATGCAAAGCCATATATATATATATATATATATATATATATTTCAAAGAGCTGATAGATGACACTTCAATAACCCACAACAAAGACAATAAAAATCTAATACTAATTATAGACTCAAAGAACACCAATAGCATTACTTGTTATTGCAAAATTAAAGGGTTTAAGGTAGTGGTCGGTAATAAATAATAAAATCCGGATAGAAAACCATGGTTTCTTTCATTATCTACGCATGTTGCAAACCAAAGCAGATCACATTGAAAATATTGGGCTATGAAATATTGGACAAAGACAAAACTTTTTTTCTGCATAGACCGTGGCTTTTGTCCTCATGGTTTATACGTCAAATGTCGCGTGGGGAGGGATATGCAAAAGTCAGACAATCAAAAGCCAAATAGAAAATTAACAAATGGGGTTGAATAAAATAGCAGTTTTCTGCTATTAATTTAATCAGAAGTTGATTACTATGATTATCTCGTGAGCCATCACACGTTCTACTTCTTTCCCTTCTTTGCTGCTCTCTTTCTCTCTATATATATTGTATAATCCCCTCTTATCTAATATCCTCGCAAGCTCATCTTCTGGCGTTTTCAACACTAATCCAAATCCCAAATCACTTCTCTCTCTCTCTCTCTCTCTCTCTCTCTCTCTCTCTCAATCTTTCTTAGATTCCTAAACTTGTTCTCCCACAGAAAATAACCCGTTTTAAGTTGACAAATGGATGTTTACCAGAGAGGTTTCATATCTGAAACTCCAAAAAGTGAAGAAGAGATGGATGTAAGGAAGGGTCCTTGGACTGAAGAAGAGGACTCCCTGCTCAAGGCGTATGTCAATATTCATGGTGAAGGTCGCTGGAATTCCGTTGCTCGTTTATCAGGTATTAACTGTTTTTTCCACAATTATTTCTTTCCCTGTTACTTGATTAAACATGTCTGCTTCTCCATAATTGATAGAAACCCAAGAATTTTTAGCTATTATGCATCTATTTCAACATGATTTTTTTTTTTTTTGGTGATACTGATATGACATAAATGTATACAGGATTAAGAAGAAATGGAAAAAGCTGCAGGTTAAGATGGCTGAACTATCTGCGACCAGAAGTTAGACGAGGAAACATCAGCCTCGAAGAGCAGCTATTGATTCTTGAACTCCATTCTCGATGGGGCAACAGGTTTTTACTTGAATCGTATTGCTTCCCTCATTCATTCCTGAAATTCAATAAAAACGTGAATGATTTTAGCTAACCTTTTTTAATTTTGATCCTGAAACCCTGAAGGTGGTCAAAAATTGCACAATACTTGCCTGGAAGGACAGACAATGAAATAAAGAACTATTGGAGAACAAGAGTGCAGAAGCTGGCAAAGCATCTTAAATACGACGTCAACGGCAAACAATTCAGGGACGCCATGCGTTACGTTTGGATTCCTCAATTAAGTGAACGGATCCGTACTTCATCCGAGTCCCCTTCTGGTCGAACTACCGGCACAACCACTACCTACATGGATAGTATCAGCAACATAACCACCAGTCAAATCAACTATGCAAACGCAACTGGGTCGGTCCAGGTTGACCCAAGTCTCCTGCCGCAGTCATCAGGCACTTCATCAGACTCCCTGGACACCCAAATCTCTACCGTTTCAAACCTGACAGACTGTTACAACCCACAAAACGCTTCAAACTACCCCAACAACTTACAAAACCGGTCGGATTTACGCCCGGAAAATGCAGCCGGCACATGGGGTAGAGATGATGGGGTTGAATTTCAGGCGACAGAAGAGCAGAGCCATGGTTGGTTGAGTGGTGGGGACTCGACGGAGAGTATGTGGAATGAAGAGAACATTTGGTTCTTACAGCAGCAGCTTCATGATGATGTCTAACGATATGAAATCGCTTACGTGAAGTATCTATCTAGTTACAACTTTTATATTTAAAAATTTTCCAGATTCTGTTTATCTGATGGAGTATTTTTCCTATGTTTAAAAAACTAAGTTCGGCTAACTCCCCAAAATTTGACAAATTTTGGATTGTAAATGATTCACGCAACAAAGTCAGGATGATAGAGATATATAGCATTTAATTAGATTATTCTGAAGAATATCATTTGTGTAATTTCTTTTCCCTGTTTGAGCATTTTATAGTTTAATGTTTAATCTAAACAATTTTACTACTATTATAAAACATAAGGTCTTAGCCAGAAAGAAAGTGTCATACGTTCTTAGCAAACTCTAGCCTCACTAAAAGATGAAGCTAAATTTAACTTAATTAATTCATATAATAGTATTCAATAGACATGAAATTTAAATTTTAATATATATAATTTTTGATTTATGGTTAGATTATGATTTTTTTTTGTATAAAAAAATGATATTGATCGTATTCAAAAGGAAAAAACATGGAATTAATTGAATAGTATTTTTCTTATAGAAAGTTACATTTAAATTATTATACTATGTATTAAAAAATTAAGTTAATCATGTAGACGTTTACCTGACTTATACGCATATATATATATATATGTGTGTGTGTGTGTGTGTTTCGTACTAAAATATATATGATTAAAAATGCTGATTCCTGAGCAGCCTTCCTTAGACGAAAAAGGATTCATGTCGGTAGCTGTGGGCTCTCTCTCCAGGACTGGTACTAAAGCACTAGCGTCCCAAGCCTTTAGACCATCTCCTACCTCCAATTCCAAAGGTCTAACCAGACATCCCCTTCGTTTTGAGTTATGACGCCCATTAAGCAGTCAACTCAACCACATGGGAACGCCGGAAGTACGCTAGAACTGGTCAAATCCCATAATTATTTACCCAAGAGTCCTCTATTCTTGGCACTTTCATTAAAGTTCTCATGAAAAATTTGGAGCATAGGGACTGATTTCACGTTCTTCAAATACCTTTTATACTGTATTTTATAGAAAGGACAAAAAGAATGTGAAAACAAAATGGACGTATTTATAAGTTATTTTATTTAATTTTTTTTAAAAAATGTGTTAAGAAAAATTCATTCAATTCAATTTAAATTAATAATTTATTAATAGCTTTTTTTTTTTTTTCATCTTTCGAACCAGATATGATGAAATATGATGATGGAAAAATTAATTCTTTTTTCAGCTCCTTTCTTATTTCCTCATATATTTTTTTTCCATTTCCTTTTAATATCTTACATTTTCCACCAAACATAATGTTAATAATCTCTTCATTCATTAATTACCCATGGAAGTAATCATCATCTTTGAAAACCCTTTTTTTTTTTCTTTTTTGTTTTTATTAAGGTTTGTCCAATAAAAACTGTAAAGATGAAAAATTTTCCTCAATTAAGAGAAACCAGCACATTTTATTTTCACATTTGATTTGATTATTAAACAGTTTTTTTGAAAGAAAAAAAACATGGTTACAATTTGAATTTAACATTCGTTTACATATGAACATGATTACAAATTGGTCGTAATGATTTGATGACCAGAATTAAGTAAACTAAGTAAAAAAGATATGGGAAAATGTAGAGGAAGGAAGAAGAAAATATATATATTGGAAATAAATTGGACTGCAAAAAGGAAATATGTTGAGTGCAACAGCAACGTAATTAAAAGGAAAATTAGGGAATATACAAAGACATAGAAAGCAAGCAGGAATAAGTGGTATCTATGCTTGACTCTTGTAAGATCGTTGATCCAACTTGATTCGAGCAGGGTTTTGAATACAAGTTTTTAAAGATTATTTTTACTTCGTTTGAATTATTATTTAATTAATAAAAATAATTTTTTATATAAATTTAACTAAATTAATATTTTTTTAACATATTTTAAATTTAAATGAATGAATTGTGGACTGAAAATGGACTTCACTTTCTATGACTAAGAAAAATGAGAATGTAGTCACCGCTTACGTTAGCGTGGTGGATGCTTCTTTGCTTTGCTACGTAAACGTTACTTTATTTTTATTATACTTTTATTAAATTATTATTTTAATAAATCATATGAATCCAACACAAAAATATTGATATATTAAATCTATTTAATAAGAATTATTATCATATTAAAATTTATATAAATATATATAATTCTGTAAATATAATTATGATATATAAAAATACACCAATATGATATCAATAACTAATTATCTCGTATTGAAAAGATCATGGGATTATAAGAGAAAGAGAATGTTGCAGTTTTTTTTGAAATAATTCAAAGTTTAAATTCTTTCTCACCGGCTAATAGATCTGATAAATTATATATGCATGTTGCGTCGATTATTTTTCATCAAATATATTAAAAATTTTAACACAAAAAATAATATATGTATTAAACATATAATATTAACCATGTCATAATTTGTTTATAGCACTACTTTATTTTAATTAAGTGTCCGCATCATGATTTTGTAACATGCCCAAACTTATTTGATCTACATGTGTTTTTGAGTTTGCTTTCTATTAAAATACCAAAGAAAAAAGGAGAGTTAGAAATTCAAAATCACATAATTAATCCCCATGATATTATTGAAAGTTGTTCAGGGCATAAAGAATGTAAAATTATTAAATTACAGGCTCACGAGTCTGGTCCACTCAGTAGGAAGTTTACTTTGAAGACGTAAATCTCACACAACATTTCGTGACACAAATGCTCAGAAAGATTGAAATGTTGTAGAACTGGAATAAATAAGAAATATTAAGGAGAAATTGAACTGTTTCGAGCAATTGGATCTGTTGATTAATATTATTTTTAAACTAATTATTATATATATATATAAAAAAAAAACCACTTCAAACTGTTATTGACAAAAAAAAAAGGAAACCTGCGAGCTGCGGGTCATTAATCTGCCGCTCAAAATATTAAATGGGCCTTTGAAATGGGCTTATTGACGTGGAATTTGCTCCTGTTCTACAGGCTCCAAAAGAAATGAGTTTGGGCTTCATTTTTCAGTTTTTTTATTGATGTTTAAATAAATAAATTATATATATATATATATATATATAAAGGAGAATATTGAGAAGAAAAATTAAAGTGAAGAATTATGTTAAATGCTTTATTTATTGATGCTCACAATAATATTGAAATTGAAAATCATGAAGCAATACTTAAACTGATGTTTAGTAAACAACCCCAGCTATATAACAGCAAATATAACCCAAAGGGAACTTTGAACCTGGTAAATTGAAAGAGGAGAAAGGTAATAGTTTCTACTTTTCAGTTTCATTATATTGTTTATGAAAACCCAAGATTATAATCTAAATCGATTCAAATAGTTTGGTCTTTGAAACAGAAATGGTATTAACAGATGAAATATGCTAACAGAGGCTAATTTCTTGACTTCAAAAAAAAAAAAAGGGGGGGGTTAATTTTGTAGGTAGATATTATCACAGTAACTTGTGGTGAACACATTCTTAACTGATGCTGAGCTCACAACAACGTCAAGATTATGCATTTGGGACACTTGAAGACACAAGTGGTCAATGATAATTCGTCTAGCTGACCTTTGCCCTGCACTACAGTAGCAAAAGGGTCGGGTACTTGCCAGAAATCGTAGCATTTTTCTGGACGCCACTAAACTTGCCCAGTTTTTGTGCTCCATCCGTAGAAATGGCCCTTATCCATTCCTTATAGTTTAGAAAAATTAGACTTTCGAGCGGCGGAATGTATTGGGAATGTTGGATTACAGCTATGCCCGCATTCTCTTTTCTCTTCCCTACCATTATGGAAGATAGGATAGGATAGGAATAGGATAGGCTATACTTCAAGATTATGGTTATATATTAACAAATTCAACTCCCCACAGTCTGGCCTTTGGGTTTAGTTTTTAAAGTCGTTCATGGATAATTTATTCTCGTTAAAGTAAAATTTAATTTTTAGAAATAAATATTATAATCAATGAAATTAGTATTTAACTTATAAGTTCTTAAATTTTGGGCAAAAATAGATGAACACGTGCCCTTCTTATAGATCAGTTCAACTAAAAAAAGTATTAAAGGCATTAAGAGCATTGGACGTTCAAAACATTACATTTTCTTTGAGAAAACCTGAGATTTATATGGGTTTTAACTAATTTTTCTAGTGACATTTAAGAGCGAGTCACCAGTCACCACCACATGCATTATTGTCTGTCATGGCTTCAGAGTCCTACTACATCCTGCTCATTCTCTTCCTTCTTGTTATCTGTAACTATTCCTTAGAAACTAGTGCTTCCAGTGATCCAGGTAGTGAAACGGATTATGATAAATGGCTCAGCTGGAATGTCCGAAATCACAGAAGTAAGCAGGCTCTCTGGCAAGCAGAGCAATCCCTCATAAACTCACCTGGCGCTGGAGGGAGGGTACTTGATTATAAGCTGAGGATTGCGGAGATGAACAGAGCGACAATAAATGTTAGTCAAGATGGAAATGGCGATTTCACCACTATTACAGATGCCCTTAACAGCATCCCTTTACGCAACACCAGGAGAGTCATTCTGGTGATCAAACCAGGCATTTACAGGTATTTAAATGTATGTTAATTTCATGTTGCAGTGCATACATTATAGCTATTTGTAATGAATTAGTTTAATTTTCCAGGGAAAAGATTGTCATCCCTAGAACATTGCCCTTCGTTACATTTCTAGGGGATTCAAATAACCCACCAACTATAATCGGTAACGACACCGCATCAGTTTCTGGCAAAGATGGGATGCCTTTGAAAACATTTCAAAGTGCAACAGTTGCAGTGGATGCAAATTATTTTGTGGCCATCAACATGAAGTTCGAGGTAAACCTTGAGGATAAATTAGTTAGAAACTTTTCCTTTTTGGGCACATTCATTTTGCAAAATCTCTCAAATTGGTACGTCTTCAATTTCAATTTCAATTGCTATTTTCTATTTTCCTGAGAATTCATATGAAATAGCAATGCTTATACCTTATAGAAAACATCAATTATAATTGTCCTTATTTTAATTTTTCTATGTAAGTTGAGTTTAATTTGTTGGCTGATTTACAACTTACAAACGAACATCGACATAAAGATTCCATTGCCGCATATGAAACATGCCAAAACTCCAATAACAAGATTCAAGGCTGCTGTCTTTTGCAGGATGAAAAAACGTGTTCACGGGTTTCTAAAATAAAAAGAAGAAAACTCATCTCTTTCAGTTTTTGTCCTGAAGTTTATAATTGAAGATTCCATGCAACAAGAAGACCGGATGTTTTTCAAAATAATGTACAAATTTCAAATAAATAAAGAACTTATTGATTGGCTAAAGAAAAATGAAAATTTTGCCCAAATTTTGTTAATGTAGAACACGGTCCCACATATGATTGGATCCAAAGGGGGTCAAGCCGTGGCAGTTAGCATATCAGGGACCAAGGCTGCATTTTACAACTGCAGTTTTTTTGGGGATCAAGATACACTTTACGATCACAAGGGTCTCCACTACTTCAATAATTGCTTTATCCAAGGCTCTGTTGATTTCATTTTCGGCTATGGCAGGTCTCTTTACGAGGTCAGTAAGCTACATACTTAATCTGCCGGGCTTTCAATTCAGCCTGCTTGTTCTTTTTTGCTGACCCAAGACATCAGGTCCATTGATCTGATCATTGCACGTCTATGAAACTCTGAAGTAGGGCAAGAAAATCGGCTGAAACTTCAAATCGGCCCTGGTAACACTTTCTTTATGTTCGTTCATTTGCAGAACTGCTATTTGAATTCCATAGCTAAAAAAGTGGCCTCCCTCACGGCACAAAAGCGATCCAGTGCATCATTGGCCACTGGGTTTTCCTTCAAAGATAGTGTGGTAACGGGCAGTGCCACCGGCCAGGTTTACCTTGGGAGAGCGTGGGGTGATTATTCAAGGGTTGTGTTCTCGTACACTTTCTTGGACAAGGTGGTTCGTCCCCAAGGGTGGAGCGATTGGGGCAACCCAAAACGCGATACGTAAGTGGATGCTATCAAATAATACCCAATATTCCGCAATATAAAACTTTTATATATATATATATATATATATATAGTTCAGCTCCAAGTTGAGATTACATTATACATTAACACTGATTGAAGTCAGTGACAGTGCTGAAATTTTTGAGTTGTGCTCGCAGTAGAGTGTACTATGGAGAATACAAGTGCAGTGGACCTGGAGCCAACTTCACGGGAAGAGTGCCGTGGGCACGAATTCTGACAGATGAAGAGGCTGAGCCTTTTATAGGAACTTACTATGTTGAAGGAGACACTTGGCTCATCACTCCTTGATCACAAATTGTGCTAGCTAGCTATAAATTGATTTAAAGTTTGCCATGTATTTTTTTTCTGCATGATCAAAGGAGGTCCTAAATCCCGATGGCCCTAGCTATGTATTTCTACAAACTATTCATTAAGAAGGAGTGTGTACGTCATTGTTGTAATACTACTTATATTTAAAAAAAAATTTATGCTGAAGATCATGGAAAGCTGAATAAGGCAGAAGATTGCATCAATTTTGGCATATCTCTAGAGTATACGCGCGCGCACACATATATATATATATATGTACACATATCGCCCGTTATAATGACCATACAACTCTTGAATTATACTTGGCCTAAACAATTACTCTTCTCTTTTATAAATAAGTTCATAATCTATGAATAAAGAAAAAAATTAAAATTGCAGATGTTGATTGAATTCAAATTTGTTGAATGTCAACTACAGATGCAACAGTTATTTTTATTTATTTTAATATTATATATGTAAATCTTGATCTATTTTTCCTTAGCCCTAACTTTTAGAACATGTGACTGAATTTAATTTTTTTACATATTAAGACAAGACGAGGAGTAGAATTTGGCAATTGGAGAGCCTCCTATGACTTGACGATGGCAAATTTTCTGAGAACATACATTTACATAAAAAGCAAAACATTATATATAGAAAGTTGTTCACAACGCCATATTATGTTAACGAATGGATAAAGCTTTCTTGAGATTTGCTTCTACCTCTCTTTTACTATATTTAAATTCTTCACTAATAAAGAGAAATTCAATTATGTTTAAATTGCTGGCTCAACATTCAACAAAGAATTAATTCAGCATCATAAACATTGGCTAACTTAATTTCTGTGGGTGATGCTTTAGCTAAACAAGGAACTAGTGAATTCTAAATTCCTAACCTAGTATGATCTCGGCGTCATTTTAATGCTTTATCTAGGCAAGGAATGAGATCGTTGTCCCCTCTTTAGTAGTGATGACCCTTGTGGCGTTGTATGCTGTAGTCTTTCTTTAGGTTTTCCCAAGTTACATCCAATACTATACTTGGTTAAAGCCCAATGCCTAGTCAAACCCACAAGGTTTTATAGGAAGAAACTAATAGCTGGTTTTCAATGGAAATAACACATGTTTATAATTAATTTGATCTTACGAAATAGACAAAGATAAGGTCGGTAGGCAGTTATCATATATCTTTATAATTAACAAAAAAAAATTAGTTTAACTCTATGATTTTTAATATAAAATTAAAAATTTTAAAAATTTTAAATCTCATTAAATATAAATAAAATTTTTAAAAAATAAAATTATTTTTTTATCTATTGAATCGGCTTTGGCAAATTTTTTGACAAGTTTAACTATTAATCGATTTATATATAATCACTAGACTTAAATAAACTGTCAATTCCAAATTGAAAAGATCTGATCGATGATTCAATCCCGTTTTAATTCCATGCCACAGGTGACAAGAAAGCTAATATGCTTGAAATTCTCCATGCATTAAAGTATGTAAGGTAAGGCTAAAGGTCCAGGAACGATCTAGGTTATTTTTTTCCTCTCTTGTCTGCATCCCCCCTTACTTCCATAAATTTTTGTTGATTTTAATATCAAAATACATTTAAAAATATCAATTTTGATGCTCTTTTAATCGTATTCTCTCGTGATAGATCTACTCTACCTTGTTCTACCAAAATATTTTTCACAGCCAATAATTCAACCTTCTTCCCAACCAGAAAACCATCAACACCCCGTTTTGCTTTTAACAGCCATATTTACCATTAAAAACCATATGCCTTAAATAAGCAAACAATATTCTATCATCATTTATCCAATTATCCTAATATGAAAAAAATATTTTTTTACGGTTCATGAATCAAAAGGCTTGCTTTATATATTGAGGTGTAGCGCATAATACACAAGAAAATTTACTTTTCTTTACTGAAAATAATGCAAGAGGCGAAATCAAACACGAAAAAGGCCTACAAGGGTTTTATGTGGATGCTGATTAGTATATCATAAACATCAAGTTATTCTTTTTTATTCTATCAAATACTTAATTACATTATGCACTAATGATGGAAATAAAGTTAAAAATAGTTTCAATAAATGTACAACTTGAGGTAATTTTTTTGATGTTTACTCAGATATTATCATTTATTTTATGATATGAGATTAATTCTATTGAGAGATTTATAGTTGCTTTCTCTAAATATGAACTTACACAAATTTAAACTTTGATTTTTCTCTATGAACATAAATGTATCTTACCATTCATATCACACTCATTTAACTAATTAAATCCGACCGATAAATAGACTTACAAAAAAACGAGTTGCTTCAAAAATCAACATTTTGTATAGTCTTACAATCTTTTCTAGATACATATGATGCAATGTCTTTAAAGGACAAAAGTTTTCAAAATCAAATAATTCTTCTTAAAGAAGAAAAATCAAGATCATTGGGGATATTTGATTTGAACTTAAAATTGACTTTCAACCAAAGAATTGAAAACAACACTCAGGTCGAGATTTAGCTCGACAATTTTTTATTTTTGATTGTCCTAGATTAATTTGATTTGACCCGATTTGGGTTGGATTTTAAAAGATATTGTATTATTTAAAAATTTTTATAAATATATTTTATATTAATATTTACATATTTTTATAATTTAATAAAAATAAAATTTTTTACTAAATGAATAATTATTTAAATCAAATTGAATTAAAATAAAAAATTTCTTATCAAAATCTAATTTTATTTAGAATAATTATTTGGTATATAAATAGTAAAATTTTTTAATTTTTTAAAATAAAATTAAAACATTGTCGTGTATCTTGATATATATTTTAGAAATAAAAAATTAAATAAATAAAATATATAATTTTATTTTAATTTTATTTATAAAATTAAAAAATTTTATTAATACATTAAATAATAATTTTTTAATTTGATATGATGTTATCAAATCCTATGAATCATTCTTGTTATACCATTTGGGCGATCT
>JBBYHK010492867.1:0-15705 GCA_038382065.1 Adansonia grandidieri | reverse complement strand
TGTTGTTAATAAGCAAGAAAAAGAGAGAAACAATGAGGTTTTGGTTCTGGTATGGATGAGGGTGATTTTTAGAATGCATAAAGGTTGAGAGTGAGTGTTTTGGGGCTATTTTTGGTTACTGAGTGAAAAGCTATAGGATTTGGTTTTCTTGGTGTAAGAATGTGTTTTGGAAGCTGAAAATGAGCTAGAATCTAACCTTTTTTGGTTGAGATATAAGTGGTCTATTTATACTAGCATTTTGGAGCTAATTCAGAAGTGTTTTTGGTCATTTCTTAAGGGGGACAAAGTGTTGTCAGCTTGGTGGCTATACAGTGGTTGTAGGGAGCAACTTGCTGCCAATGTGATGGACATAGGGTGGCTGGTGTAAATGCTAAAATGATTTTCCAGCAAATTGGGTGGCTGATGGTGATCTTAGCCAATAAACTAGGGAGGAGTAGGGTGATCATGTGACATTGACCTTTTTGATCTAATTTAGACTTCCAAAAAATGTTTTAATTAATTCAAAAGTCTAAATTCATAATATGATATGGGTTTTAATCTTTTCAGATGCAAAGAAACAAGTTAAAATTGAGTTTTTGATCAATGGTGGATGAGTCAAAAATGCTCAGACCATGGAAAATTGCCCGGTTGCTAAAAAAAATTAGCTCGAATAAAATAAGGTGTCTACAACTATCCCTCTTTGACCGTTGTTGAGAATTAGGAGAAGGGTAAAGACAAATAGATACTATTTTGTCCGGGGTGGAACGACACTCCTCAGAACACCTGCAAATAAATAAATTGTAATTAACTTCACTGTGATAAGTGTAGTGTATTGTAGCAATCCTGATAGAGGTTTAAGTGAATTTTGTAGGGTTTGCCTCCTTACTAGTTTGTTAGGTTTTCTAAGGTTTGACCCCTTTAGACAGGTACAGAGTAACGTGGATTTTTTATATGGGTGCCGCTAGCTTATGCGGGCTTTGAATTGAACTTAGGTGCCACCTGCTTGTGTGGGATTTGATTCGAGTGCCGCCAGCTTGTGTGAGCTTTGACTTAGACTTGGGTGCCACTAGCTCTTGTGGGCTTTGACTTGGACTTGGTGCCACTAGCTTGTGTGGGCTTTGACTCGAGTGCTGCCAACTTATACAAGCTTTAACTTAGACTTAGGTGCCACTAGCTCATGTGGGCTATGACTCAAACTAGGTGCCACCAGCTTGTGTGGGCTTTGACTCGAATGTCGTCAACTTGTGTGGGCTTTGACTTAGACTTAGGTGCCACCAGCTCATGTGGGCTTCGAAAATGATGCCACTAACTTATGGGCTTTGAAAAGATGCCACTGACTTATGGGCTTTAGAAAGGTGCCACTGATTTGTGGGTTTTTGTAAAGGTGCCACTGACTTGTGGGCTTTGAAGAAGTGCTATAACTTGTGGGTTTTGAAGATGTGCCACTGACTTGTGGGCTTTGAAGGGTGCCACTGACTTATGGGCTTTGCAAAGGATGCCACTGACTAGTGGGATTTGAAAAGGGTGCCATTGACTTGTAGGTTTTGGAAAGGTACTGACAATGTTTTTTGATAAAACTTCTAATACAAGTTTTTCTTAACAAAAGTTCATGACAAATTTTCCCTATGAAAGGGTTTTGACACTAGTTCTTGAGAAAATGCTTGACAAAGCTTCTAACAAATGTTATTGACAAAAGTTTTTAACGATAGTTTCTAGACAACAATTTCTTGACACCGGCCCTTTGATAGTAGTTTCTTGATAAAAAGGGTTTTGACATAGGGGATGAAGAGAAAAGAACCTTACCTGAATGACACTTGGTTTGCGAAGCTTAGAGTACTTACCAAGAATTCCTTAGAAGTTCAGTAAACCTAGCTTGGAGTGATATTGTAAAGATGATGATGTCTGATGGTAATGTGAATGCATGATGTGGAATGCTATCATGATTGCATGATGTGAAGTCTAATACGGGAGATAGCCATAGTTCTCCTTGTACATCATTCAGATTCTTTTAGGGATGGCAATCCATCCTTGTTCAACCAAGGATTGGAATTTTCCTGATTTCACTGGGGATCATAGGTTATCCCGGCTCCACTGGGGATACGACAAAAATCTATTCTCAAGAATTTGGATTACTGCATTTCCTAATTTGGAAGGCTCAATCGTTTTCTTAACAATTGGAAGCCATTGCCAATAATTTAGAGAACATTTGACCGATTAGGTTAATGATTCTCATTTCGATAGGATTCTGAGAGGACGCATGGGTCGATTTTTGGTTAGCTTAAAATGGTTTTTCTTGAGACGTGGCTTGTGAAAGCTAGAAATGGTTTAATGTATGCTTATGCCGAGCGGGTGCTTAGATGCGAAAAGTCCACGATTTTAATGATTAGGGCATGAGTAGAGTTTTTTATGCTTTTCTTTTCGTTTTAATGTAATATTAAGATGTCCTGATGCATATTTTAGTTGATTATCAAACATTATCAACTAAATGACAAGTTCAATGTGAATTGTATAAGGATTAAAAGAAACAAGGCAATATTTATTCATGACAACAAAGAGATACAACTTGGTATACTATTTGACAAACAAGTGATTTGGTGGTAAGAAGTATGATCTTTTAGGCAGAAAATGCCTCTGACAATCATGACTTGGATTTTCCTTAAGTGCTTTTCAGGATCTTTCTCGAACAATAAATATGACTAGTATGAGCTAATCTTCAGAAAATCTCTAGGATTGCTTTGCATTGTCCTGTAGGTACTCTCAGTTTATGCCCCATCAAAATTGATCTTTTTAAGTCATCCTTATGGGTTTTCAACTATAGTTGGGTTGGCTACCCAGATGCCCTTTTCAGATTTTCATCTGGACTTTTTTTGTTTTGTCTTTTTTTTTGTTTTTTTTTTATTTTTGTTTTTGTTTTTGTTTTTGTTTTTTTTTTTTGCTCTTTTTTTTTGTTGTTTACTTTTTTGTTTTTGTTTGTTTTTTTGTTTTCTCCTTTTTTTTAAGGACATCTTTTCAAGTTTTCACCCTTTACATGTAGTATTTCTTGATAGAATCTGAGTTGATTGGGTTGTGCAAGACATACGATCCTTCCTAATTAGGGGTCCACTTACCTTGTGCATCTTTGTGAATTGGGAGGATCTTCTTTAATATCAATTCACCTGGGTAAAATTGTTGTGGGCACATTTTTTTGTCATGGGCTCGAATCATGCATTTTTGATACATTTAACCATGGCAGATGGCTTTCATGCATTTTTCCTCAATGAGGTTGAGTGGTCATATCTGTTCTTGACCCATTCAACTTCTTCAAGTTTGGTTTCCATCAAGACTCTAAGAGAAGAGATCTCGACTTCGATAGGCAATACAGCTTCCATCCCATAGACAAGAGAAACTGGGGTAGCACCTATGGAAGTGTTAACTAAGGTCCGATGGGCATGAAGTGCAAAGAATAGCTTCTCATGCCAGCCTTTGTAAGTCTCGGCCATTTCTTAACATTTTTTTTAAAGTTTTTGTTAGTTGCCTTGATTGCCCCATTCATCTTTGGGCGATAAAGGACAGAATTATGATGCTGGATCTTAAACTGTGAGCAGATCGCTTGCATCATTTTATTATTTAATTTGCTTACATTGTCTATGATGATTTGGTTTGGGAGACCATATCTACAAATGATGTCCTGCTTAACAAATTTACAAACGGTTGACCTAGTGACTTTAGCATAAGAGGCAACCTCCACCCATTTGGTGAAATAGTCAATCGCTACCAAGATAAAATGATGCCTATTAGGAGCTTTAGGGGTGATTGGCCCGATAACGTCATGCCGCACATAGAGAAGGGCTATGGGGCTGTCATGACATGAAGTGGCATTAGAGAGACATTGATCTTGTTCGCATAGATTTGACACTTATGGAATTTTTGGGCATCATTGATGCAGTCTTTCTCGAGGGTCAGCCAGTAATAACCCGCTCTCATGATTTGCTTGGCCATCCGATGTCCATTAGCATGGGTGCCATAAATCCCTTCATGAACTTCTTCTAGGATCCTTTTGGCTTCAGAACTGTTAATGCATCTGAGCAATACTTGATCGTAACTCTTTTTGTATAAGATTTTTCCATCGAGAATAAATCCCATAGCCAGCCTTATCATAGTCTTTTTATCAATCTTGGTTTCATGTTTGGGATATTACTGATCCTTGATGTAACGAAGGATGTCATAGTACCATGGTAGGCCATCCTTCTCTTTTTCAACACTATGACAATGAACCAGAGTTGTGTAGATGGTCATCTAGATGGGAGCAACATCTGACTCTTGGTTGACTTTGAACATGGATGATTAGGTAGCCAAAGCATCAGCTATTTGGTTCTCTTTTCGAGGTAAGTGTCAAAAACTAATATCATTAAATTCCTTTTTAAGCTTTATTATCAGCTTCCCATACTGCATCATCTTAGCATCGCGAGTTTGCCATTCTTCTTTCAATTGGTAGATGACGAGCACCGAATCACCAAACACCTGTAATATCTTGACATTCCTTTCAATGGCTGCTTGAAGCCCTATGACACAAGCTTCATATTTTATGATATTATTTGTGCAGTCAAAATTTAGCCTTACTGTGAATGGATAATGACTCATATCAAGTGACATCAATATTACCCTAATTCCATGCCCTAGAGCGTTTGACATTCCATCAAAATACATCTTCTAGGATTGATCTTGGTTGGAGGCATCTTTATCTTCAAAAATGCACATCAGATCTTCATCTGGGAAGTCAAAATTTAAGGGTTCATTGTCATTTGCTGCTCAACTTGCCAAAAAGTCAGCTATCGTACTGCCATTGATGGCCTTTTGACTAACATGAGCAATGTCGTATTCAAAAAGTAGGACTTGCCATCTAGCTAGCCTTCCTAACACTGCAGGGGCTTCACATAGATATTTGATAGGATCAAGCCTTGCAATCAACCATGTGGTATGATACGCATATACTACCTATGTCTCTTGGCTGTCCACACTAAAGCACGACATAACTTTTCCACTGCAGAGTAATTGCACTCGCATTTCTTGAGCTTTTTGCTTAAGTAGTAGATTAATTGTTCTTTCTTTCCTGACTCATCATGCTGCCATAATGCACAACCCATAGACTTGTCGAAGATTGCTAAGTAGAGGATTAAAAGTTGACCGAGCACCAGTGGTACCAAAATTGGTGGGCATGACAGATAATGTTTGACTTTATCAAAGGCTTCTTGACATGCCTTATTCCACTCTCTTGGATTTTGTTTGCAAAAGAGCTGAAAGATGGGGTCGCATTTATTAGTGAGCTGGGATATGAATCTAGCAATGTAGTTTCTCCCCAAAAAGGCTCCTACTTTCTTTTAAGTTTGAGGTGGTGGCATATCTTGAATGGCTCTGACTTTGTCTGGGTCAACTTTAATCCCTTTTCCATTGACTATAAAGCCTAGAAGCTTACCCAAAGTGACTTCAAAGGTACACTTGGTAGGATTCAATTTAAGTTGAAATTTTTATAGCCGTTCAAAAAGTGTTTGAAGGTCTGTGACATGCTCATCCTCTTTCGTTGACTTGGTAATCATGTCATCAATGTAGACCTCAATTTCTTTGTGCATCATGTCATGGAATAGGGCTACCATGGCCCGTTGATAGGTTGCCCCAACATTTTTTAGTCTGAAAGGCATGACATTATAGCAAAATGTCCCCCACATGGTTACAAAAGTTGTTTTCTCCATGTCTTCGGGTGCCATCTTGATCTAGTTGTAGCCTGAGACTCCATCCATGAAGGAGAATAGAGAATTCTTGGCCTTGTTGTCTACTAAAGTGTCGATATGGGGTAGCAAAAAGTTATCCTTGGGACTAGCTCGATTCAAATCCTGATAATCAACTCACATTCATACTTTACCATCTTTCTTTGGGACTGGGATTATATTTGCAACCCATTCTGGATATTTGGCTACTCCAATAAACCCTGCATCAAATTGCTTCTTGACTTTCTCTTTAATTTGAGGAGTATTTTTTACTTCATCCTTCTTAACTTTTGCTGGATTGGTTTGCATCCAGGCTTGATGGGAAGCTTATGGACCACTATATCAGTGTTTAGTCCTAGCATATCTTGATATGACTAAGCAAATACATCTCGATATTCCTGGAGTAGGTCTATCAGCTTGGTCTTAGTTGTCGACTTTATTAAGGTTTCAATTTTAACCTCCTTTCGATCCTCCTGAGTACCCAAATTTATTACTTTCGTTAGGTCTTTATGGGGCATGATCTACTTTTCCTGTTGCTCAACTAATCGTAAGAGGTCTAGTGGTATGAAACTTTCTTTGAAATCTTCTTCAAGATCAACTTCACTAGTGCAAATTGACTATTCAAAATCGATCTTCAAAGACCCATCAGACACATCCATGTCACTTTGTCAGGACACCTGAAAGGGCAAAGAAATAAACATTGCACAAGGCACACACACAACTAAGGGATTTGGATAAAAATGAAGGTAAATGAGTAATGGAGACAAAAATGACACACAATATGGAATGATATATGCAAAAGTCATTTCATTGATAATGTTTGATAAAAAATGCCCCTTACATAAGACACCTATCTACCCTTGGCAAAGGCAGGTAGGTTTTCATTTCTTGACATTACATGAAAGGGATAAGAAAAGTGCAGGGACTTCTATCATGACCCTATCATCAAAATTAGTCTTAGTGGAAAAACATAAATTTTATGGCTTGGTATCTTGGAGATAGAGGTTGTTTAGTGCTTTGTTTAGGAGGACCAAGACATCTTTAGCCTTTTCCTCTTCTAGTTGGCTTGGATCGATTCGTCCTCTCAAACAAAATATCTCACGAAGAGACAAGAACATTGTCGGCTTTAATTCCTCCTCTTGACCCAGTGATCGTGCCATCTCCTGGTTGTAGATCCTCTTTTCTTGCTACTTTCTTGAGTGCGCATTGGCCTTAAATCCTAAGCCTCTTTTGTTGGCTTCAGTGGTGACCTGTAGGGGTCGGGCCATCCCTTGCAGATTCTTGCAAGCCCTTTTCCAGCATGGGAACCTTTGCTAATGGTCATTTTTAAACTTGAATAGGTACTCTTTCATAGGTGGGGTTAACTACTAGCAATCCTTCTCCCACAAATGTTGCATTAATGAACTCGAGGGATTAGAAGGATGACTCTGGTGTATCCTTATTAGGCTCTATGTAGATATCCTCAGTGAAAGTAGTGGCGATCATTTTTTTTTCAGCTCCAATGGTGACTACTTTGTCATCTATCATAAATTTGAGCTTTTGATGGAGAAAGGATGAGACGGCTTTGGCAAAGTGTATCCATGGCCTTCCTAATAGGCAGTTGTAAGAAGGATTAATATCCATAACTTGGAAGTCAACTTCATATATACATGGGTCTATCTAAAGCTAGATTGTGATATTTCTAATTACTCTATGACATGTACCATCAAAAGCTCAAACTATGGTGTAGCTACTCTTGATGTTGGACTGATCGATAGGGAATTTGCTTATTGTAGTCATAGGCATAACATTAAGGGCTGACCCATTGTCTATGAGTACTTTAGGCAAAATGCATCCCTTGCAATAGGCAGTGATATGCAGAGCTTTATAACTACCCTTGCCTCCAGGTGGGATCTCATCATCAGTGAAGAAGATATAATTATCACCATGATGTTGTTCACTAGCCGATCCAACTTGTCTACGGAGATGTTCAAGGGCGCATATGCTTCATTTAGCACCTTTAGTAATGCATTTCAGTGAACCTCTGAATTAAGAAGTGGAGATAGCATAGAAATCTTTATGGGTTGCTTGCTTAACTAGTCTATGATGTAGTATTCATTGTGCTTGGTGAACTTGAGAAACTCCATGGCTTCTCTTTCACTTACTGCTTCCTTGACTTTCTCGAGCTTAAAATTCTTTGCTTAGGCACCAGTACCTGAGTGTTACTGGTGCTTGGAGATGCATTAACCTTTTATTTTTCTTGAGCTGGGGGAGCGTAACACCTACCACTGTAGGTTAGGTGACTAATTCTTGAATGTTCCATTGTTGTAATTAAGGGAGTTAGTTCTTCGATCATGACTACTTGATTCTTGTATTTTTATGGGATAGCTTTATTGCTCTTATACAGGAATGGTTTAGGTACTTCCATAACTAACTTTGATGTAGGTGTCGAAGAACTAACCCTAGGACTTGACTTGCTATAAAGGATGAGGGGTCAGTTTCTCCCATAAGGTGGCTGCATGGTTTCATCTCCTATCATATTGATAGATTTAGTAGCAGGTGTGATCCCATGATAGAATTCTATCTGGCCTTCAATCGTCATTCTTTGAACCACGGACCTAAACTCCTTGCATGTTTGTAGGGTATAAGCTATAACTATGTGGAAGTCACAGAAATTGTCAGGATTGTCTTCCAATTTTTCTATTGTGTTGAGCAACCCGACCTAAATCAATGCTTGCTAGACCAAGAACATTGGCATCCTTACATCCTCTATGCTTGCCTTTACTTCATATTTGTTTTTAATGTCGATCATGTTTGTAACTAGCTCAGTGTGGTTTAGTAAAGAATTAACGGTAACATTTGGTCCCTAGTTTATCCTGAACTGTAAGACTTTTGAGTTAATTAGATTTTGCACATTTTGTTTGAAAGATATGCAATTCTCAATGTCATGCCCTACTACCCCAGTATGGTATTCATAGTGCATTTTAGGGTTATACTATTGTGGGTATGGTGGCTTCTTTTCTGGGACATAGGTTGAGGCCACTAAATGATTTTGGAGCAATGTCTAGTAGAGCTCCTTATAGGTCATAAAGATAGGATCAAAATGTTGTCTTTGTTAATTTACACCTCGATTGCTAGTGCATTATTGGTTGCTCAATTGGTATTTTGGTGAACTTATGGAGGGTAGCTTTGTGGTGGGTTGGATGGGATTACAAAAGATGGGTTGTAGGTTATGGCATTAATTGGCTGAAGGGGTATGGTGATAGAGTGAGAATACAGCGTGCTTGGGTAGTGAGAGTCGGGTATTTGACGCCATTTTGGCTAAGATGAGCTAGCATAACTTATGGCATTGGCCTCTCCTTCCTTTTTTTTACAGGGAATAAGCTTCTTGCTTGATCTAGACGTTTCCCCGAATAACATTCAACCACTTTTAATAGCTGCATTAATTATTTCTCCAGAAATGACTAGGTCTACAAATTTCTTGGTGACATTCCCTATAAGCTTCTCATAATAAGAAGCACGTAAGGTGTGAATGAAAGTGATTGTCATCTATTTTTCTGTAAGGGGAGGCTGGACTAGGGTTGCTTCTTCTCTCCACTTTTGGGCATATTACTAAAACTTTCAGTGGATCTCTTCTCAAAATTCATCAGGGAAAGTCAATCCAGAGCCCAATCTGACACATGTTGGTATTGATTTAGAAAAGCCTTAGCCAAGTCGGCCCATGATTGGATTTTCACATTATCTAGCCTGATATACCACCGAGCTGCTACCCCAGTAAGGCTATGCTGGGAGCAATGGATAAGGAGCTTTTCATCTTTCTCATACCTGGCCATCTTTTGTAGGTACATTTGGACATGGATGGAAAGGTTAGTGGTTCCATTAAACTTCTCAAACTCTGGGACTTTAAACTTTAGAGGAATGACAAGGTTAGACACCAAAGATAACGATTGCATGTTAAGAACTCCAAACTTGTCACTTCCCTCGATAGCTTGGAGGCGTTTTTCTAATAGCTAGAATTTGTTCACTTCTTCTGCAGTCATGGCGGACTTTTAACCTTTTGTTTTGTTTGGTTCCACATGGTTAAGGGTTATCGGATCTACTGATGAGAGTCTTACATTCACCTCTTAAGTAACAAGAATGAATTGACCTGCCGCAATGGGATTTAGGTAGATAAATGGCAGAACTTGAGCGGCAAGTGTAGGAGTGGGCCATTGTTCTTGTCTAGTTTCCCTTTGGGCAGGTTCTAGATTATTGGCAAGGGTACTTTCAGCGTTGGGAGGATCATTCCTTGTTTTAGCAGTGCTGGCTTGCCCTTTTTCTTTCATAGAGGCGGTTTTTGTTCCATAAGTTTTGTTATTTGATTTTTCATTTCATATTGCTGATGAAGCATCTGGTCTTATGATTTCTTAAACATTAGCTCAAGTCACTTAATACAAGTTTCATGATCACTCTCCATGATTTGCTTATGACATCGTGTGTTGTAGTGGTGCATGATGTAAGGTTTTATGTTCCTGATTGATCTCGGAATCCCTTGCACTTTTATGGCCCAATTATCGTATTAGACTTTTTTTAAAAAAATGTATTTATTGATGAGAATTTATGATGCAATGACGAGTTAAGATAATGAATGATTGATGCAAGTGCAATGAAAAATGGTGAAATTAAATATGCATATACATTGGAGACAATTGATTGTTAGAACAGCTTCATCAATAGCATCATTCATGGAGTCACAAAAGGGTTTTTTTCTTTTACGACATGATTACATCTGAAAGTATGACATGATTACATCTGAAAGTATCTAACATGATTACCTTATGTAATCACACGATCAAGAAAACCCAAAAATCATTGCTCATGATCTCCAACAGGTATGATGTCTCACCTTATGGACCGAGCTACTTCAATCATGTTATTCGCCTCTCATTGAGCCATCTGAACTTGTTCAGTGAGGTGTTGATGTTGTTCTTGGTAGTTCAGATGTGCTTGGTCAATTGTCGCTTGCTAATCTAGTTCGTGTTGCTCAGAAGCCCTTGTTAGTTCATTGATATGACCTTGATGATCTTGAAGAGACTGTTCTAACTCCTAGATTCTATGAATGAGGGCTTCATTTTCAACCCTGGTGGCACTTGCATCTCGCATTTGGGCCTTGAGTCTTTGATTCCTTTATTGGTAGGTGGAAGTAAGAGCACGTGCCCTCGTGAGCTTTTTTTTGCTAGTTCTGACTTCCTCATTTTGCTAATTCAGCTCGTAATTGAGAGTGGCAACTTTCATTTCCCATTCGACTTATGTCTTGCCAATACATCAGGATTTGTTAGCTTTTTAGAGTGTCACATAATCCTTCATTAGGCTTTCGAGGTCATCTTTGAAGCGATCCCTTTCTTTAATGACTCGATCCATTTCACCGCTCCTAAGATAGATATCTATCTCTAGTTGGTCCTTTTCCTCTTTAAGTCGAGAGATTTTTATAGCAGAAGGCATCTTTTCTCGCTTGAACTCCTCTTAAGTAGCTCGATCTCAGAAGTTGATTCTTTTATTGGGATTTGCAGTATCCCAGAGTTAGGTGGTGGCAATGGATGGTTGATACGGCAGAGTCTCCATTCTTTGTATCAAGGCATGGTGGGGCTTACTCTCCAGTATCTTTCCATACAATGGATCTTCATGTAAGCTTAGAAAGCTAACTGAACTTTCGCTTTATAATTGGGCTCTTCGTATTCAAAATCCTAATGTCCTAAGTCTTCGAAGAATAGGATGAATTGCTAGTACTGGAACTAATGCAATACAAATAGAGGCGCATAACTGGTATTTCCTCATAATCCCAAGAGTAGTACACAAGTGTAATCTCCACATCTGTACACAATCGACTAAGGGAACACCCATGGGGATCTCCACGTGATTTTTTCCTCGTCGACATTTCGTAATTCCTCAACCCAATGCTTTTTTGTCTTATCTTGATGACATTCTTCCTCTAATGCCGTGGAAAATGATTGATCTTGAAGAAGAAATTTTGCCTGACTCTCCTTTTTTTAACACAGAGATGACCTAAGAGCCATATCTGGAGCAATAAGGCACACCCGATAAACCTTCCTATTCTTATTCTTTTACAAAAGCTGAGGGAGCAGATGGTTTCGACGATGATGGTGGAAGTAGGGTTGATGTTGTAACATAGGCGAGAAAAGAAATTTGTGATTGTTGCCTTTACATAACCCAAAGTCTTCAGGAATATAATAAGCCTATAGATTGCCAAAGCGTAGACATCTTGAGCTTTCTTTTAATCAGAAAGATTTACCACTGCCTCTTTCAAGCTGGCCTAAGAGATGCATTCGCTACTCCCTTTTACTTTAATGTGACTGTCAACCCATGCTTCTGTGACTCCAAGAATTTACCTCAACCTTTTCTTGAATGGAAGAGGCGTTAGCACCTTGCAGTAAATCCGATCTAATTTGGCCCTTTCTATGTTGAGCAGGGCTGTGTACTCATCAATGGTAGGGACTAAATCTTGTTGGTTGAAGGTGAAACATCAGAAGGCCAAATTCCAGAACTATGTCATTGTTCACAACAAGCCATTATCCAACTGAACTCAAAGTAAGAGAGCTATATCCTTATACTTTTTAGTGAAGGCTTCTTTCATATTGCTGTCCCAATTGTCCCAAATGTGCTTTAGTTCCTGACAATCATTTTGATGAAAACTGATCTTGACCTTTTCATGCATTTCTGAGATGTAGTTAGGCTTTAGGATGTCCCCATCTTGACATTGGCGACCTTTTGACCATGTTCTAACATTTTCAAAAGACTCGATAGTTGAGATAAGTTGTAGCTCCATAAATGATGCCCCTTGCTGAACATCAAACTAGAACAATTGTCCCAAAATGATAATAGTCATGATGGTTATGATGAAATGATGCATGCAACAAAACACAAACAAAGGGAAAATAAGTTAGTGGAACATATAGGAGACAAATGTAAAGAAATAAAGAATTTAAGAACATTGGAACAAAAAAAATCATAACATGTCTCAACCAAGGTGGTGAAACAAGAAACGGGTAGCATTTCAACATACCAAGATACAATCTGCCTTTCATGAGGTGATCCAATATCTTATTTTGATTGAAAAATAATCGACCAGTAGTAATATTCATTTATCACCACTAGTGTGATGCACTTTAAGCCATGACTCGGACAGCATAACGACTTACAATATAAGACATTGTGAATGATGGTTTTTATTCACTGTCACTTATTTATACAAAGGTTAGCCATCGTTCGGGCTGCATGATGCCATGCCTTGATAAATGATAAAAATGCTAACATGGGTGACAATTGTATACTCATTGTCACCTACATAATTATGGTAACTAAAAGTAAAGGTTAGGAATGTTTTCCCAAGTGACCTTATTCTCTAGGTATTCTAGTAGCGTTCCAGTAGTTTGACATGGTTTAGCTTGTAGGGCTTACTATATAAGGTTTAAGTTGACACCTAAATAGGTATCCAATTGCTCTTCCATCCGATAAGGACAGTCGAGGGACCCCAATCCTAGACCCATCGCAGGTTTGGTAGAATGGGCTCAATCCGTTGGATGTATTTCCCTACACAAATGCAGAGGGCTACTCATGAGAGACATAGGTAATTTACATCCAGGAAGTTATTGCCATGCCTATGCAGAGGGTTACTCACGAAGGCGGATAGCTCACTTCCTCCTAATGATTGGGTTATAACCATGCCATGGAGTTTGGCAGGACACTAATGCACATGCAAGTGCATGGTGTGTGATGGGTAAATGATCAAACTTTTTTGTTTACTTCCGTATTACCATTTTTATTAAACTAATGACTATTCAAAAAGAAGATAATCTTGATAATCATGCCAAATAAAAGATTAGTTGACAAAACGAAAAAAGGGTCATAGTTAAATAATGACCAAAGATCGAAAGAAATGGGAGCCTAGCAAGACACGACTAGTTATTAGCCTAACTCTCAATACAATCCCCAGCAAAGTTGCCAATCTGTCGCAACGTACCCCGAGATAGATCCTCACAGATCTATGGGTGCGTATGACTTAAAATATTTTCCTGACTTGGAAATGTCTTCTTAATCGAGACTTTTCTTTTACGATATGATGAGAATGAGAATGTACAGATTTTTAACTTATGATACAGTGAAAGGGACCATAAGATGAATCGCTCATCTTATTGGTCTCAGATGACCATCATGACATGGCCAACGCATGGATTCCTCATCGATCATTTAGGGCTAGGTATGACCGGATGCCTATTGAAACCTATGTTTTGAGTTACAAAACTCAAAACATCGATCCCGTGGTCTGTGTAGTACAAAGATTCATCGTTGGGTTCGGGAGTTGGTTATGCATGATAAGGTGAGAACCTCTTCGCGATGCCCAAAATTGGTACCTTACTAGCTATGTCTTATCTTGGTTTTGATTCTTTCTATCTTAACTCATTATTATTTCGATATAACCCCCTTTTAATGTATGAATTTTATAGAAATACAAATTCAGGTTTTGATGAAAAGATTTAATCTCATATACGCCCCAGAGAGATGGGGAATATAGAGATTTTCAATAAAAATGACCTTTAGATTTTACTTTGGAAAATGGAATATTTCACTTTGGGCACTAGAGAGATACCCACATAGAATATTACTTTAGTTTTATTTGAAATGATTGGAAAATATGAATGCAAATAATCATCACAAAGAAATCATGTTAGTAAGGCAATAAATGATGTAACATAACATGGATCATTCAATGCAATGATAAAGAAAAGGGATGGACTATTGGAATTTATCTAGCAATTGGCATTGATTATTTGAGAATAATCAAATTGACAATTTTCGAGATGCATTTAGGTTTCTTGATTAAATGAGATTTGTTTAACATACTCATGGAAGTCTGAGAAGGAGAAAAATTTAATTGTATTTGAAAGATAGGGTTGGAGTATCCCCATGGATGACAAATAATTTTGACAAAGGAAGATTTTTAAATCTTGACAATTTGAAAAGTGGGGTTAAAGTATCCCCTCAGAAGGTCAGGGTTGGAGTATCCCCATGGATGACAAATCATTTAGATAAAGGAAGATTTTTCAATCTCAACAATTTTGAAAAGTAGGGTTAAAGTATCCCCTTGAAAGGTCAAGGTTGGAGTATTCTCAAAAGTGACACATCTAACACTCTTTAGAGAAGTCGAGTTAGAAAACTTAAATTGGCAAAACTTTGTGATTTAGAAAATGAGTGAGCATTTTGACGACTTTTGGCAAAAGAAATTATTGTGAACGAGGATGATAAACATGTAAAGTATGTTTGTGCCTTGATACCAGCTTGTAGGAGGTCAAAGCATGTTCTCAAGGCTAATCAAGGTGCCATGGTGACATTCGAATGTCTCGAGATAAAGCTCGGGAAAACAACTTAATTTTGACCATAACTGAAAACAGGGGACAGCATCACTCTATCCCGCTTCCTAAATTTATTCTAAATTGGTTTGAAGGCTTTAAAAGGTGGACAAGACACCGTTAGAAACATAACTCGATGAGAGTCAATCAAAAGTGTTCCTAATATCCCAAAAAGTCACTTTCTAAGGAAATAAATTTTCAAGTTTCGATTGATCGTGCTGCTAGCAGAGCATATGAGGGATAAGGTGTGTCAAAATTTGAAAAATCATCCGGACTCATTTGGTATCAGAAAATTGCAAGTGATACCTCTTTGAAAAGGGAATTTCATGAATCTTTTAGAAAAAATGCTTGAAGATTTTGGAAAAATTATTTAGTGGGTCTGAATGGCCCAACCAGAATACATGTTTAGATTCTAAAGGTTCTGGACAGTTCAGATTTGAAAAATCATAACTTTCTCATCCGAAGGAACCCAGGGGTCAATAAGACATCATTTTAAAGATAAATTGACACACTTTGAGAGGAAACTATCAAAAAATTCATGAAAAATCATTTAGGATTTTAAAGTGATTTTTCAATTTGCAACAGTTGTGCTGCCAGTAGGG
>JBBYHK010492836.1:0-15708 GCA_038382065.1 Adansonia grandidieri | reverse complement strand
ATGATAATCTTAAGAGGGTGATGGAAACATGGAGAGCTCACTAAAATGATGAAGATGCTGAAAAACAAAAAATGAAAAAGATAAAGTAGAAAGTTATACCAGTAAAACTTTAATTTCTGTCCAAGTAGTTGGAGTAGCAGAGGTGGCTTGAATTTTCCTCTCTTCCTTGTTGTTAATAAGCAAAAAAAAAGAGAAATAATGAGGTTTTGGTTCTAGTATGGATAAAGGTGATTTTTAAAATGTGTAATGGTTGGGAATGAATGTTTTGGGGCTATTTCTGGGTCGTAAGTGAAGAGCTATGGGATTTAATTTTCTTAATGTGTGAATGTGTTTTTGGAAAATGAAAATGAGTTGGAATCTAACCTTTTTAGTTGAGATAGAAGTGGTCTATTTATACCAGCATTTTAAAGCCAATTTGAAGGTGTTTTTGGTCATTTCTCAATGGAAAAAAAGTGATGTCAGCATGGTGGCTATAAAGTGGCTATAGGGAGCAACTTGCTGCCAATGTGATGGACATAGGGTGGCTGGTTTAAATGCTAAAATGATTTTCTAGCAAATAGGGTGGTCGATAGTGATATTGGTCAATAAACTAGGGAGGAGTAGGGTGATGATGTGACATTGACCCCTTTGATCTAATTTAGACTTTAAAAAATGTTTTGAATAATTCAAAAGTCCAAATTTATAATTTGATATGGGTTTTGATCTTTACTAATGCAAAGAAACAAGTTAAAATCCAGTTTTGGATCAATAGTGGACGAGTCAAAAATGCCCAGAACATGGAAAATGGCCTGTATGTATCGATACATTATAGAATGTATCGATCCATTTGGTCCAAAAACCCTAAGTGTATGGATACAATCATTGTATTGATACTATGAACCATTGTATCGATACTATTAACCACTGTATCGATACATACAGGTTGATATGTATCGATACATTTCATTACAGAATGCATGTTTTAGTCTTGCCATGGCCTAGTATTAATACATGAGGTCCTGTATCGATGTAGAAGCTCTTGTATCGATACATCTACATATTATATCGATACAAATGGGGACATTTCAAATTTTTGGATCGTTGGAGCATTGTATCGATGCATGAAAACCATGTATCGATACATTCAAGCAAAATTATGAATTTTCTCATCTCTTTTGTCCCTGAACAACTTAAACTACGTCCTTTGATGCCACATCTTTGGATTTACTTTTGATATGATCCATAGGCCTTCTTGACCTTCTCAAAATACTTTTCGATGATCATCACCCCTGTTCGTGCTCCAGATTGCTAAAAAAAAACCCAGACAAAATAAAGTGTCTATACATGCCCTTCTTTGATTGTTATTGAGGATCAAGAACATGGCAAAAACGAATTGACACTATTTTATCTGAGGAGGAATAACGCTTCCTAGAAAACTAAGGTGTTAGGTTTTCTAAGGTTTTACCCCCTTAGGCTGGTGCAGAGTATCATGGATTTTTTATATGGATGCCACCAACTTGTATGGACTTTGACTTAGACTTAGGTGCCACCAGCTGGTGTGGGCTTTGACTCAGGTGCCGCCAACTTATATGGGCTTTGAAGTAGACTTGGGTGCCACTAGCTTGTGTGAGCTTTGACTCGAGTGCTGCCAGCTTATGCAAGCTTTAAAGAGGGTGCCACTGACTCGTGGTCTTTTGAAAAGGGTGCCACTGATTCATAGGCTTTGAAGAAAGTGCCACTGACTTATCTAACTTGTGAGCTTTAAAGGAGGTGCCACTAACTTATGGGCTTTTGGAAATGGTGCCACTGACTTATGGGCTTTGTAAAAAGTGCCACTCACTTATGGGCTTTGAAGAGGTGCCATTGACTTGTGGGCTTTGGAAATGATGCCACTGACTTATAGGCTTTATAAAGAGTGCCACTGACCAATGGGCTTTGCCAAGGGTGCCACTAACTTGTGGGCTTTGAAAAAGTGCCACTAGCTTATGGGCTTTGAAGATGTGCCACTGACTTATGGTTTGAAAAAAGGTGCCACTGACTTGTAGGCTTTGAAGAGGTGCCACTAACTTATAGGCTTTGGAAAGGGTGCCACTGACTTGTAAGCTTTGAAAAGGGTGCCACTGACTTGTGGACTTTAAAGAGATGCCACTGACTTGTTGGCTTTAAAGATGTGCCACTAACTTATGGGCTTTGAAGAGGGTGCCACTGACTTATGGGCTTTTGAAAAAGGTGCTACTAACTTATGGGCTTTGAAAAGGGTGCCACTAACTTGTGGGCTTTTGAAAAGGGTGCCGCTGACTTGTGGGCTTTAAAAAGGTGCCATTGACTTGTGGGCTTTAAAGAGGTGCCACTAACTTGTGGGCTTTGAAGAGGGTGCCACACTAACTTGTGGGCTTTAAAAAGGGTGCCACTGACTTGTGGGCTTTTAAATAGGGTGCTATTAACTTGTGGGCTTTGAAAAGAGTGCCATTAACTTATGAGCTTTTGAAAAAAGTGCCACTGACTTGTGGGCTTTGAGGAAGTTACCACTGACTTTTGGCTTTAAAAAGGTGCTACTGACTTGTGGGCTTTAAAAAAGTGCTATTAACTTGTGGGCTTTGAAGAGTGTGCCACTAACTTATGCTCTTCTGCAAAGGGTGCCACTGACTTATGGGTTTTGAAAAGAGTGCCACAACTTGTGGGCTTTTGAAAAAGGTGCCACTTACTTATGGGTTTTAAAAAGGTGCCATTAACTTGTGGGTTTTGAAAAAGTGCTGATAACGTTTTTTGATAAAACTTATAATACAAGTTTTTCTTAACAAAAGTTTATGACAAAATTTCTTAATGAAAGGGTTTTTACACTAGTTCCTGACAAAATACTAGACAAAGCTTCTAACGAATGTTCTTAACAAAAGTTTTTGACAATAGTTTCTAGACAAGAATTCTTAACACTGGCCCTTTGATAGTAGTTTCTTGATAAAACTGGTTTTGACATAAGGTGATGAGGAGAAAAAAACCTTACCTAAATGACACTTGGTTTACGAAGTTTAGAGTACTTACCAGGAATTCCTTGGAGGTTCAGTAAACCTGGCTTGGAGTGATATTGTAAAAATGATGATGTATGATGGTAATGTGAATGCATGATGTGGAATGCTATCATGATTGAATGATGTAAAGTCTAATATGGAAGATAGCCATAGTTCTCCTTGTATGTCATTCAAGCTCTCATAAGGATGGCGATTTATCTTTGATGCAACTATAGACGGAAATTTTCCTAATCTCGTTGGGGATTGTAGGTTATCTCAACTCCATTAGGGATATGACCAAAAATTTACTCTCAAGAATTTGGATTATTACGTTTCCCGATTCGGGAGGCTTAATCATTTTCCTGACAATTAGGAGGTATTGTCAACAATTTGGAAACTATTCAACTGATTAGGTTGATGTCTTTTGTTTTGATAGGATTTTGATAGAACGCATGGGTCAATTTTTTTGGTTAGCCAAAAATGGTTTTTCTTCTTAAGAGGTGGCTTGTGAAAGCAAGAAATGGTTTAGTGTATGGTCATGCCGAATGGGTGTTTGGATGCAAAAAGTGCATGATCTTAACGATTAGGGCATGAATAGAGTTCCATGCGCTTTTCTTTTCCTTTTGATGTAATATCGAGATGTCCTGATGCATATTTTAGTTGATTATCAAACATCATTAGTTAAATGACGAGTGCAATGTGAATTGTACATGGGTTAAAAGAAACAGGGTAATATTTATTCCTAACAACAAAGAGATATGACTTGGTATACTATTTGACAAATAAGTGATTCAGTGGCAAGAAGTATGATCTTTTGGGTGGAAGATGACCTTGACAATCATGACATGTATGTTTTTTAGGTGATTTTCAGAATATGAGCTGATCTTCATAAGATCTCTAGGATTGCTTCACATTGTTCTATGGGTGCTCTCGATTCATGCCCCATCAAAATTGATCTTCTCAAGTCACCCTTACAGATTTTCAACTATAGTTGGGTTGGCTACCCAAATGCCTTTTTTAGATTTTCATTTGAACCCCTTTTTGTTTTCTTTTTTTTTTTTTCATTTTTTTTATTTTTTGTTTTTTTTTTTGGTTTCGTTTTGCTCTCTTTTTTTTTTTGTTTTTGTTTTTGTTTTTTTTGTTTTCTTTCTTTTTTTAAAGGATGCCTTTTTAGGTTTTTACCCTCTACATGTAATATTTCTTGATAGAATCTGAGTTTACTAGGTTGGGCAAGACGTTGCCGTCCATTTCTGACAAGATTAGGGCCTCTCCAGAGAAGGCTTGCTTCACGACATACAGTCTTTCCCAATTAGGGGTCCACTTGCCCTGTGCATTTTTATGAATTAGGAAGATCTTTTTCAATACAAATTCGCCTGGGTGAAATTGTCGTGGGCTCAGATCCTGCATCTTTGATATATTTGACCATGGTAGATGACTTTCATGCACTTTTCATCAATGAGGTTGAGTTGGTCGTATCTATTTTTGAACCATTCAACCTTTTCGTGTTTGGTTTCCATCAAGACTCTAAGAGAAGGGATCTCGACTTTAATAGGCAATACCACTTTCATCCCATAGATAAAGGAGAATGGGGTAGCGCTCGTGAAAGTTTGAATTAAAGTTTGATCGGCATAAAGTATAAAGGATAGCTTTTTATGCTAGTCTTTGTAAGTCTCGACCATTTTCTCAACTATTCTCTTGATATTTTTATTGGCTGCCTCGACTGCCCCATTCGTCTTTGGGTGATAAGGATAGAATTATGATGCTGGATCTTAAACTGTAAGAGGTCTGGTGGTATAGAGCTTTCTTCAAAATCTTTTTCATTGCAAATTGACTGTTCGAAATTGATCTTCGATGACCCATCAAACACATCCATGTCACTGTCGTTAAGACACCTGAAATGGTGAAGAAATAGGAATTGCAAAAGGCATACACGCAACTCAGGGATTCTGATAAGAATAGAGGCAAAAGAGTAATTAAGGCAAAGAGATTGAAAAGTGATGTAGGCACATAATATGGAATGATATATGCAAAAGTTATTTTATCAATAATGTTTAATAAAAAAGCCCCTTACATAGGACACATACATGCTTTTCAATGAAGGCAGGTAGGATTTCATTTCTTAACATTACATGAAAGGGACAAGAAAAGTGCAAAGGCTTATGTGATAACCCTGTCATCAAAATCAGGTCATGGTTGAAGGACATAAATTCTATGGCTCGGTATCGATCATGTTATAGCTGGCTTAGTGTGGTTTGATAAAGAATTGGCAGCGATATTTGGTCCCTGGTTTATCCAAAACTACAAGACTTTTGAGTTGATTAGATTTTGCACATTTCGTTTGACATACACGTAGTTTTCAATGTCATGCCCCACTGCCCCAGCATGGTATTCACAGTGGGCGTTAGGGTTGTACCATTATGGGTATGGTGGCTTCTTTTCTGGGACATAGATTGGGGCCACTAAATGATTTTGGAGTAAGGTTTGGTAGAGCTCTTTATAGGTCACAGGGATAGGATCAAAATGTTGTCTTGATTGATTTGCATCTCGATTATCGGGTGCATTATTGGTTGTTCAATTGTATTTTGGTGGACTTATAGAGGGTAGCTTTATGGTGGGTTTGATGTAGTGCGAATAATGGGTTGTAAGTTATGGCATAGATTGGCTGCAGGGATATTGTGACATGGTAAGAACGTGGCATTCTTTAGTAGCAAAGGTTAGGTGCTTGAAGCTATTTTAGTTGAGACGAGCCAGCATAATTTATGGCATTGGCCTTCTCTTCCTTCTTCTTATCGGTAATGGGCTTCTTACTCAATCTAGCTGTTTCCCCAGCAGATATTCTACCATTCTTAATGGCAACCTCGATCTTTTCACCAAAGAGAACTAAGTCTACGAATTTCTTGGTGGCATTTCCTATGAGCTTCTCGTAATAAGGAGCACGTAAGGTATGAATGAAAGTGACTGTCATCTCTTTTTTTATAAGGGGAGGCCAGACTAGGGCTACTTTTTCTCTCCACCTTTGGGCGTATTGCCTGAAACTTTTAATGGATCTCTTTTCAAAATTCATTAGGGAAAGTCAATCTGACGCTCAATCTGACACATGTTAGTATTGATTTAGAAAGGCCTTAGCCAAGTTGACCCATGATTGGATTTTGACATTGTCTAGCTCGGTATACCATCGAGCTACTACCCAAGTGAGGCCATGCTGGAAGCAATGGATGAGGAGCTTTTCATCTTTATTGTACACAGTTATCTTTCATAGGTATATTTGGACATGGACGGAAGGGTCAGTGGTTCTATTAAACTTCATAAACTCTAGGACTTTGAACTTTGAGGGAATAATAAGGTTGGACACCAAAGACAGTGATTATGTGTTAAGAGCTTTAAACTTGTCACTCTCCTTGATAGCTTAGAGGCATTTTTCCAATAGCTAGAATTTGTTCACTTCCTCTACAGTCATGGTAGACTTTTGACCTTTTGTTTTCTCTGGTTTCTCATGGTCAAGGGTTATCGGATCTGCCGATGATACTTCTGCATTCACCCTATCGGGAATAAATTAACCTGCCGCAATGGGATTTAGGTAGATGACTGGTGGAGCCTGAGTGGCAGGTGAAGGATTAGGCCATTGTTCTTGTCTAGCTTCTCTTTGGATGAGTTTGGGATTATTGGTAGGGGGACTTTCTGCGTTAAGAGGATTATTCCTTGTTTCAGCAGTGCTGGCTTACCTTTTTTCTTTCATAGAGGTTGTCATTAGTTCCATAAGTTTTGCAATTTGAGTTTGCATTTCGCATTGTTGACGTAGCATCTGGTCTTGTAATTCCTTAACCATTAACTCAATTCACTTAAATGTATAAGAGACAAATGTAAAAAATTAAAGAATTTAAGAACATCAGAAAAAAATATTCATAACATACCTCAACCAAGGTGGTGAGACAAGAAACAGGTAGCATATCAACATGCCATGATGCAATCTGCCCTTCATAAGGTGATGCAATATCTTATTTTGATGGAAAAATAATTAACCAATAGTAATATTTGTTTATCACCACTAGTGCAAATCTGCGTTAAGTAGTGACTCATATAGCATAACGGCTTACAGCATAGACATTCTAAACAATGGTTTTTTTTTCATCGTTACTTATTTACAGAAAGGTTAGCCATCATTTAGGTGGCATGACGGCATGCCTTGAAAAATGATAAAAATACAGATGCGGGTGACAATTGCATACTCATTGTCACCTACATAATTATGGTAATTAAGAGTAAAGGTTAGGAATGTTTCCTCGAGTGACCCTATTCTTCGAGTATTCTAGCAGCGTTTCGATATGGTTTGACATGGTTTAGCTCGTAGGGCTCATTATATAAGGTTTAAGTTGATGCCTAAATATGTATTCGAATTACTCCTTCATCTGGTAAGGACAGTCAAGGGACCCTGATCCTAGACCCATTGCTGGTTTGGCGGAATGAGTTCAATCTGTTGGATGTATTTCCCTATGCAAATGCGAAGGGTTACTCAGGAGAGACATAGGTAATTACATCCAGGAAGTTATTACCATGCCTATGCGGAGGGTTACTCATGAAGGCGAATAGCTCACTTCCTCCTAATGATTGGGTTATAACCATGCCATGGAGTTTGGCAGGACACTAATGCACATGTAAGTGCATGGTGTGTAACGGGGAAACAATCAAACCTTTTTGTTTACTTCTGTATTACCATTTTTATTAAACTGATGATTATTCAAAAATAGACAATCCTGACAATCATGCCAAACAAAAGTTAGTTGACAAAACAAAAAAAGGGTCATAGTTAAATAATGACCAAAGATCGAAAGAACAGGGAACCTAGCAAGAGCCTAACTCTCTATACTATCCCCAGTGAAGTCACCAAGCTATCGCAATGTACCCCGGGGTGGATCCTCGTGGATCTATGGGTACATCCAACTTAAAATATTTTTTGACTTGGAATGTCTTTTCAATCGAGATTTTTCCTCCCTGATGTGATGCGAATGAGAAAGTATAGATTCTTGACTTATGACACCGTGAGGGGGACCATAAGATGAATCGCTCATCTTATTGGTCTCGGATGACCATCACCAAACGGCCAACGCTTGGAGTTGCCACTGATCATTTCGGGCTAGGCATGATCGAATGCCTATTGAAACCTATGTTTTGAGTTACAAAACTCAAAACATTGATCTTGTGGTCTAAGTAGTGCAAAGATTTGCTGTTTGGGTTCGGGAGTTGTTAGTGCGATGAGGTACGAACCTCTTCACGATGCTTGAAATCGGTACCTTGCTAGCTATGTCTTATCTCAGTTTTGATTTTTTTGATCTTAACTCATCATTATTTCTATATAACCCCTTTTAATGCATAAATCTTATAGAAATACAAATCCAGGTTTTGATGAAAAAGAGTTAATCTTATATACACCCCGAAGATGTGGGGAATATATAGAGATTTTCAATAAAATAACCTCTGGATTTTACTTTGGAAATAGAATGTTCCACTTGGGCACTGGAAAGATACCCACGCGGAACATTACCTTCAATTTTATTTAAAATGATTTGAGAACATGAATGCAAATAATCATCACAAAGAAATCACGTTAGTGAGGTAACAAATGAAGTAACATAACATGGATCATTCAATGCAATGATAAAGAAAAGGAATGGACTATTGAAATTTATCTCATAATTGGCATCGATTATTTGGGAATAACCAAATCGATAATTTTTTAGATGCATCTGGGTTTCTTGATTAAACGAGGTTTGTTTGACATATTCATGGAAATCCAAGAAGGAGAAAAAAAGATTAATTGTAGTTTAAAGATAGGGTTAGAGTATCCCCATGGATGGCAAATTATTTTTGACAAAGGAAGATTTTTAAATCTTGACGATTTTGAAAATGGGATTAGAGTATCCCCGCTGAAGGTCGAGGTTAGAGTATCCTTGTGGATGACAAATCATCTTGACCAAAGATGATTTTTTAATCTTGATAATTTTGAAAAGCGGGGTTGGAGTATCCTCTCGAAAGATTAGGGTTTGAGTATCCTCAAAAGTGACACATCTGACACTCTTTAGAGAAGTTGAGTTGGAAAAAATAAGTTGACAAAACTTTATGATTTGTAAAATAAGTGAGCGTTTTGACTACTTTTGGTAAAAGAAATTATTGTAAACGAGGATTGTAAAGATGTAAAGTATGTTTATGCCTTGATACAAACTTGTGGGAGGTTAAAGTATGTTCTCGAGGCTGATCGGGGTACTATGGTGACATTCGAATGTCTCGAGATAAAGCTCAGGAAAACAACTCAATTTTGATAATAACCAAAAACAAGGGATAGCATTACGCTATCCCGCTTCCTAAATTTATTTTAAATTGGTTTGAAGGCTTTAAAGGGTGGACAAGACACTATTAGAAATGTAACTCGATGAGGGTCAATCTAAAAGTGTTCCTAATATCCAATAAAGTCACTTTCCAGGGAAATAAATTTTCAAATTTGGATCAATTTCGCTTCTGGCAAAGCATACAAGGAGCAAGGTGTGTTAAAATTTGAAAAATCATTTCGGATACATTTGGTATTGGAAAATTGCAAATAATACTTTTCTAGAAAGGGAATTTCATGAACCTTTTAGGAAAATTGTTTGAAAATTTTGGAAAAATCATTTAGTTGGTCTGAACAACCCCACTAGAATACATGTTCGAATTCCAGAGGTTTTAGATAGTTTAGATTTAAAAAATCATAACTCTCTCATCTGTAATGACCCGGGGGTGAAAAAGACATCATCTTAAAGATAATTTGACAGGCTTTGAGAGAAAAATAGTAGAACATTCATGAAAAATCATTAAGATTTTAAAGTGATTTTTCAATTTGCAATAGTTGTGCTACCAACAGGGCAAAAAGCAAAGTAGGGGATATTCCTTATTTTCTTTATGTTTACGGGTCCAAACTCGAGGCATGGACATTTAAACATCCATGACTGAAGGAAAAGAGTGGCATGAGCATCACGAACTCATTTGCACAACCTCGGAGTAGTTTGGGATGATAAAATAGCCCGTTGATCATACCACTCAAGGTTTTGACTCAAAAACAAGGCACAAGCATTTTCGGAACAAGTGTAAGGCAATTTTCGTTGCAAAATCAGAGGATTTAAGCTCGTTTAACCAAGATTCCAGATTTGAAAAACTTAATTTTCCCCAAGATATTTTGTTAACTTAAAGGAAAATGCTAAGTTCATGCTAATCCTCATTGGTTGAACACATGCTTGGCTTGGGGAGGTTTTAAAAATCAATTTTTGATAGCCATCAAACATGCATCTAGACAAGGAGAAGACAATGAACATACAAGGGAATGCACATAACATGAATGGGGTTGTTAGCTTTACCAATGGTTTAGACAAAGAAAGTGTTATGCATTTTGACAAGAAAATGTTATGGATGCTGAAAATGACAATAATGCATGCAAGCTAATGTGTAAATGTGCTTGAAATGTGTTAGGCTAATCATTCCTACATGGATTAAGGATAACAAGATGTATGGATATGGCATAAAATGCATGAGCAAGAGCCATCAAAATAATAAGGATGAAATGTGGCATTTTACACATCAAAAGTGTATTAAGGCATCAAAATCTTAAACTACCACAACCAAAAGCCACAATAATGCATGATAATCCTAAGAGGGTGGTCGAAACATGGATAGCTCACTAAAATGATGAAGATGCTAAAAAATAAAAAATGAAAAAGATAAAGTACGAAGTTATACCAACAAAACTTTAATATTTGGCTAAATAGTTAAAGCAGCAGAGGTGGCTTGAATTTTCCTCTCTTCCTTGTTCTTAATAAGCAAGAAAAAAGAGAGAAACAATGAGGTTTTGATTCTAGTATGGATGAGGGTGATTTTTAGAATGTGTGATGGTTGGGAATAAGTGTTTTAGGGTTGTTTTTGGGTAGTGAGTGAAGGGCTATAGGATTTGATTTTCTTGATATGTGAATGTGTTTTTAGATGCTGAAAATGAACTAAAATCTAACCTTGTTTAGCTGACATAGAAGTGGTTTATTTATACTAGCATTTTGTAGCCAATTTGGTGATGTTTGTGCTCATTTCTCAAGAGGGACAAAGTGATGTCAGTATGGTAGCTATAGGTGGTTGTAAGGAGCAACTTGCTGCCAATATGATGGACATAGGGTGGCTGGTTTAAATGCTAAAATGATTTCCGACAAATAGGGTGGCCGATGGTAATATTGGTCAACAAACTAGAGAGGAGTAGGTTGATCATGTGACATTGACCCCTTTAATCTAATTCAAACTTCAAAAAATGTTTTCATTAATTCAAAAGTCCAAATTCATAATTTGATACCAGTTTTGATCTTTTTTTTATCCAAAGAAATGAGTTAAAATCGAGTTTTGTATCAATGGTGGATGAGTTAAAAATGCCCAGACTGTGGAAAATGTCCTGTATCTATTGATACATTGTAGAATACATCGATATATTTGGTCCAAAAACCTTGAGTGTATCGATGCAATTAACATTGTATCAATATAATAATCATTGTATCGATACAATGAATAATTTTATCAATACTGTGAACTAATGTATCAATACATGTTGATATGTATCGATATATTTCTTTACAGAATGGATGTTTTGGTCTTGCCATGGCCTGGTATCGATACATGAGGTCCTATATTAATACAGAAGCTCTTGTATCGATACATCTACATGTTGTATTGATATAAAATAGGGACATTTCAAATTTTTGGATCGTTGGAGCATTGTATTGATCCATGAGAACCATATATCGATACATTCGAGCAAAATTATGAATTTTCTCATCTCTTTTGTCCCTGGACACCTTAAACTATGTCCTTTGATGCCACATCTTTGGATTTACCTTTGATATGATCCATAGGCCTTCTTGACCTCCTCAAATACTTTTCGGCAATCATAACTCCTGTTCGTGCTCCATATTGCTAAAAAAAAGTCAAAACAAAATAAAGTATCTATAGCTGCCCCTCTTTAATTGTTACTGAGAATCAAGAACAGGGCAAAGACGAATAGCCACTATTTTATTCGGGGTGGAATGACGCTCCCAGAACACTAAAGTGTTAGGTTTTCTAAGGTTTGACCCTCTTAGGTAAGTGCAGAGTATTGTTAATTTTTTATATGGGTGCCACCAACTTTGCAGACTTTAACTTAGACTTGTATGCCACTAGCTTATGTGGGCTCTGACTCAGGTGCTGCTAACTTTTGCGGGCTTTGATGTAGACTTAGGTGCCACCAGCTTATATCGGCTTTGACTCAGGTGCCGTCAGCTTATGCGGGCTGTAAAAGGGGTGCCATGACTTATGGGCTTTTGAAAAGGGTGCCACTGATTCATGGGCTTTGAAAATGTGCCACTGACTTGTAGGCTTTGAAAGAAGTGCCACTGACTTGTGAGCTTTGAATAAGGTGCCACTGACTCGTGGGCTTTTGGAAAAGGTGCCACTGACTTATGGGTTTTGTATAGGGTGCCACTGACTTGTGGGCTTTAAAAGTGTGCCACCGACTTATGGGCTTTGAAAAAGGTGCTACTGACTTATGGGCTTTGAAAGATGCCACTGGCTTATGGGCTTTAAAGAGGTGCCATTGACTTATGGGCTTTAATAAGATGCCGCTAACTTGTGAGCTTTGAAGATGAGCCACTGACATGTGGGCTTTGGAAAGGGTGCAACTGACTTGTGAGCTTTGAAAATGGTGCCGCTAAATTATGGACTTTAAAGAAATGCTATTGACTTATGGGCTTTAAAGAGGTGCCACTGAGTTGTGGGCTTTGAAGAGGGTGCCACTAACTTATGGTCTTTTGAAAAAGATGCCCCTGACTTGTAGGCTTTAAAAAGGGTGCCACTGACTTGTGGGCTTTTAAAAAGAGTGCCCCTGACTTATGGGCTTTATTAAGGTTCCACTGACTTGTGGGCTTTAAAGAGGTGCCACTAACTTGTGAGCTTTGAAGAGGGTGCCATTGACTTGTGAGCTTTTAAAAAGGGTGCCACTGACTTATGGGCTTTAAAAAAGGTGCCACTGGCTTATAGGCTTTTGAAAAGGGTGACACTTACTTATAGGCTTTAAAGAGGTGCCATTGACTTGTGGGCTTTGAAAAGGGTGCCACTGACTTGTGGACTTTAAAGAGATGCCACTAACTTGTGGGCTTTAAAAAGGTGCCACTGACTTATGGGCTTTGAAGAGGATGCCACTGACTTATGAGCTTTTAAAAGGAGTGCCACTAACTTTGGGCTTTGAAAAGGGTGCCACTAACTTTTGAGCTTTTGAAAAGGGTGCCACTAACTTGTGGGCTTTAAGGAAGGTGCCACTGACTTATGGGCTTTAAAGAGGTGACACTGACTTATGGGCTTTAAAGAGGTGACACTGACTTATGGGCTTTGAAGAGGGTGCCACTGACTTATGGGCTTTTGAAAAGGGTGCCACTGACTTGTTAGTTTTAAAGAGGTGCCATGACTTATAGGCTTTAAAAAGGTGCTGACAATGTTTTTTTATAAAACTTCTAACACAAGTTTTTCTTAACAAAAGTTTATGACAAAATTTCCCGATGAAAGGGTTTTGACACTAGTTCTTGACAAAATGCTTGACAAAGCTTCTAACAAATATTCTCGACAAAAGTTTTTGACAATAGTTTCTAGACAACAATTCTTGACACTGGCCCTTTGACAATAGTTTCTTGATAAAAAGGGTTTTAACTTGAGGTGATGAGGAGAAAAGAACCATACTTGAATGATACTTGGTTTACAAAGCTTAGAGTGCTTACCAGGAATTCCTTGGAGGTTCAATAAACCTGGCTTGGAGTGATATTGTAAAAATGATGATGTGTGATGGTAATGTGAATGCATGATATGGAATGCTATCATGATAGCATGATGTGAAGTCTAATATAGGAGATAGCCATAGTTCTCCTTGTACGTCATTCAGGCTCTCATAGGGATGGCGATTTATCTTTGATGCGACTATAGACGAAAATTTTCCTAATCCTGTCGGGGATTGTAGGTTGTCTCGACTCCACTGGGGATATGACCAAAAATTTACTCACAAGAATTTGGATTTTTACGTTTCCCAATTTGAAAGGCTTAATCATTTTCTTGACAATTGGGAGGCATTGTCAACAATTTGGAGACTATTCGACTAATTAGGTTAATTGCCTAGTTTTGATAGGATTTTGATAAAACGCATGGGTTAATTTTTTTTGGTCAGCCTAAAATGGTTTTTCTTCTTAAGATGTGGCTTGTGAAAGCAAGAAATGGTTTGGTGTATAGTCATGCCGAGCGGGTGTTTGGACGCAAAAAGTGCATGATCTTGACGATTAGGGCATGAACAGAGTTTTATGTGTCTTTTTCCTTTTGATGTAATATCGAGATGCCCTGATGCATGTTTCAATTGATTATCAAACATCATCAATTAAATGACGAGTGCAATGTGAATTGTATAGGGGTTAAAAGAAATAGGGTAATATTTATTCCTGACAGCAAATAGATATAACTTGGTATACTATTTGACAAACAAGTAATTCAGTGGCAAGAAGTATGATCTTTTGGGTGGAAGATGCCCTTGACAATCATAAAATGGATGTTCCTTGGTGCTTTTCAGAATCTTTCTTGAACAACAAAATGTGCCTAGCACGAGCTGATCTTCGGAAGATCCCTAGGATTGCTTTGCATTGTCCTGTGGGTGCTCTCGGTTCATGCCCTATCAAAATTGATCTTCCCAAGTTGCCCTTACGGATTTTTAACTATAGTCGGGTTGGCTGCCCATATTTTTTTTTGGATTTTTATCTGAACCCCTTTTGTTTTCTTTTTTATTGTTTTATTATTTTTTGTTTCTTTTATTATTTTTTTGTTTTGTTTGTTTTTTTTCTTTTTTTTAAATGATGCCTTTTCATGTTTTCGCCCTCTATGTGTAATATTTCTCAACAAAATTTGAGTTGACTGGATTAGGCAAGGCATTACCGTCCATTTCTGACAATATTAAGGCCCCTCCAAAGAAGGCTTGCTTCACAATATACAGTCCTTCCAAATTAAGGGTCCACTTACCCCGTGCATCGTTGTGAATTGGGAGGATTTCTTCAATACCAATTCACCTAGGTGAAATTATCGTGGGTGCATCTTTTTGTCGTGGGCTCAGATCATGCATCTTTGATACATTCGACCATGGTAGATTGCTTTCATGCATTTTTCCTCGATCAGGTTGAGCAGGGATCTCGACTTCGATGGGCAATACGTTTTCATCCCATAGACAAGGGAGAATGGGGTAGTGCTCGTGGAAGTTCGAACTGAGGTCTGATAAGCATGGAGTACAAAGGATAACTTTTCATGCCAATCTTTGTAAGTCTCGACCATTTTCTTAACTATTCTTTTGATATTTTTGTTGGCCACCTTGACTGCCCTATTCATCTTTGGGCGATAAGGATAGAATTATGATGCTGGATCTTGAACTGTACGAGGTCTGGTGGTACGGAGCTTTCTTCAAAATCTTTTTCAGTGCAAATTGGCTGATCGAAATTGATCTTTAATGACCCATCAGACACATCTATGTCACTGTCATTAGGATACCTGAAAGGGTAAAGAAATAGGCATTGCAAAAGGCACAGACACAACTTGGGGATTCGGATAAGAATAGAGGTAAAAGAGTAATTAAGACAAAGAGATTGAAAAGTGATGTAGGCATACAATATGGAATGATATA
>JBBYHK010492766.1:0-15718 GCA_038382065.1 Adansonia grandidieri | reverse complement strand
TGGTTTCATAAGAAAAACTTTCACTTCCCACCATTTTTTAGAATCAACGTTCATCTATCAATTGGGATAAACACGGAGTTACATACTAATCTCCTTTGTTTTCCTCATTAGTAGCCATAAACACTTTCTCCTCATTGGGATAAATGATATTGATGCATTAGTTTTGTAAGAAAAACTTCTCTCTCTACCAATTTTAGAATTAAAATTCATCTTCCAAATGGGAGAAACACAGATTTGCATGATAATCTCCTTTTTTTTAATGATTTAGTGCCACAATTCATTTTCCTCTTTGGTATAAATGAATTAATGCTTTGGTTGCTTAAGAAGAACTTCTCCTTCTACCATTTTTTAAAATTAAAGTTCGTCTTTCAATTGGGATAAACATGGATTCACGTAATAATCTCCTTTCTTTTAATGATTGGGTGCCACAAATTCATTTTCCTCTTTGAGATAAATGAATTGATGCTTTGGTTTCATAAGAAAAACTTTGCTTTCTACCATTTTTAGAATTGAAGATTGTCTTTCAATTAGGATAAACATTGATTCACATGATAATCTTTTTTTTTTAATGATTGGGCACCCCAAATTCATTCTCCTTATTGGGATAAATGAGTTGATGCTTGCTCTCATCAAAAAAGCTTCACTTCCTACCTTTTTTTAGAATCAAAGTTCATCTATCAATTGGGATAGACATGGATTCACATAATAATCTCCCTTGTTTTCATGATTAGGAACCATAAACACTCTCTTCTCATTGGGATAAATGATATTGATGCTTTGGTTTCATACGAAAAAATTTCTCTGTCTGCCAATTTTAGAGTTAAAGTTCTTATTTTAATCGGCATAAACACGGATTCACATAATAATCTCCTTTCTTTTAATGATTAGGCCCCACAAATTCATTCTTCTCATTGGGATAAATGAATTGATGCTTTGGTTTTATAAGAAAAACTTCACTTCCCACCATTTTCTTAGAATCAATGTTCATCTATCAATTGGGATAGACATGGCTTCACATAATCGTCTCCTTTGTTTTCATGATTAGGAACCATTAATACTTTCTTCATTGGCATAAATGATATTGATGCTTTGGTTTCATAAGAAAAACTTCTCTTTCTGTGAATTTTAGAATTAAAGTTTCTATTTCAATCGAGATAAACACAGATTCACATAATATTCTACTTTCTTTTAATGATTGGGCACCACAAATTCATTCTCCTCATTGAGATAAATGAATTGATGCTTTGGTTTCATAAGAACAACTTCTCTTTCTACCATTTTTAAAAATTAAAGTTCATTTCTCAATTGGGAAAAATATGAATTCACATAATAATCTCCTTTCTTATAATGATTGGGCATCAAAAATTCATTCTCATTATTGGGGTAAATGAATTGATGCTTTGGTTTCATAAGATAAACTTCATTTCCCACCAATTTTTAGAATCAAAGTTTGTCTATCAATTGGGATAAACATAGATTCACATAATAATCTTCTTTGTTTTCATGATTAGGAACCATAAACACATTCTTCTCATTTGGATAAATGATATTGATGCTTTAGTTTCTTTAAGAACTTAACTTTCTACCAATATTAGAATTAAAGTTCGTTTTTCAATCGTGATAAACACGAATTCACATATTAATCTCCTTTTTTTAATGATTGGGCAGCACAAATTCATTCTCCTCATCGAGGTAAACGAATTGATGCTTTGGTTTCATAAGAACAACTTTTCTTTCTACCATTTTTTAAAATTAAAGTTTATCCTTCAATTGGGATAAACACGGATTCACATAATAGTCTCCTTTCTTATAATGATTGGGCACCACAAATTCATTTTTGTCATTAGGATAAACGAATTGATGCTTTGGTTTCATAAGAACAACTTCTCTTTCTACCATTTTTAGAATTAAAGATTGTCTTTTAATTTGGATAAATACGGATTCAGATAATAATCTCCTTTTTTTTAATGATTGGGCACCCCAAATTCGTTCTCCTTATTGGCATAAATGAATTGATGCTTTAGCTTCATATGAACAACTTCTATTTCTACCAATTTTTAAAATTAAAATTCATCTCTCAATTAGCATAAACACGAATTCATATAATAGTCTCCTTTCTTATAATGATTGGGCAGCACAAATTCATTCTCGTCATTGGGATAAATGAATTGATGATTTGGTTTAATAAGAAAAACATCACTTCCCACCATTTTTTTAGAATCAAAGTTCGCCTATCAATTACGATAAACACAAATTCACATAATATTCTCCTTTGTTTTCATGATAAGGAACCATAAACATAGTCTCCTCATTTGGACAAATGAATTGATGCTTTGGTTTCATAAGAAACACTTCACTTCCTACCATTTTTTAGAATCAAAGTTCATCTATCAATTGGGATTAAAATACACATAATAATCTCTTTTCTTTTAATGATTAGGCATAACAAATTCATTCTCCTCATTGGGATAAATGAATTGATACTTTAGTTTCATAAGAAAAACTTCTCTTTCTACCAATTTTAGTATTAAAGTTCATCTTTTAATCAGGATAAGCACGTATTCACATAATAATTTGCTTTCTTTTAATGATTGGGCACTGCAAATTCATTCTCTTCATTGCGATAAATGAATTGGTGCTTTAGTTTCATAAGAAAAACTTCTCTTTCTGCCATTTTTAGAATTAATGTTCATACTTCAATTGAGATAAACATTGATTCACATAATAATCACTTTTCTTTTAATGATTGGGCACCAGAAATACATTCTTCTCATTGCGATAAATGATATTGATACTTTGGTTTCATAAGAAAAACATCACTTCCTACCATTTTTTAAAATCAAAGTTCATCTATCAATTGGGATAAACACGGATTCACATAATAATCTCCTTTGTTTTTATGATTAGGAACCATACACATTCTCCTCATGGGGATAAATGACATTGATGCTTTGTTTTCATAAGAAAAACTTTTGTTTCTACCATTCTTAGAATTAAAGTTTGTCTTTCAATCACGATAGACAAGGATTCACATCATAGTCTCCTTTCTTTTAATGATTGGGCACCACAAATTCATTCTCCTTATTAGGATAAATGAATTGAGGCTTTGGTTTCGTAAGAAAAACTTCACTTCAAAGCATTTTTTAGAATCAAAGTTCATCTATCGATTGGGATAAACATGGATTCACGTAATAATGTCTATTGTTTTCATGATTAGGAACCATAAACACATTCTCCTCATTGCGATACATGATATTGGTGCTTTGATTTCATAAGAAAAACTTCTCTTTCTACCAATTTTAGAATTAAAGTTCATCTTTCAATCAGGATAAACATGGATTCACATAATAATCTACTTTCTTTTAATGATTAGGCAGCACAAATTTGTTCTCTTCATTAGGATAAATGAATTGATGCTTTGGTTTCATAAGAAAAACATTTCTTTCTACAATTTTTAGAATTAAAAATTCTGTTTCAATTTGGATAAACACAGATTCACATAATAATCTCCTTACTTTTAATTATTGGGACCATAAATTCATTCTGCTGATTGGGGTAAATGAATTGATGCTTTGGTTTCATAAGAAAAACATCACTTCCCACCATTTTGTGGAATCAAAGTTTGTCTATCAATTGGGATAAACATGAATTCATCTAATAATCTCTTTTGTTTTCATGATTAGGAACCATAACCACATTCTTCTTATTGGGATAAATGATATTGATGCTTTGATTTCATAAGAAAAACTTCTTTTTCTCCTATTTGTAGAATTAATGTTCGTCTTTCAATCGGGATAAACACTAATTCACATAATAATCTCCTTTCTTTTAATAATTAGGCACCACAAATTCATCCTCCTGATTGGGATAAATGAATTGATGTTTTGGTTTCATAAGAAAAATATTTCTTTCTACCATTTTTAAAATTAAAGATTGACTTTCAATTTGGATAAACACGGATTCACATAATAATCTCCTTTCTTTTAATGATTGGGCACCCCAAATTCATTCTCCTTAAGGGGATAAATGAATTGATACTTTGATTTCATAAGAGAAACTTCTTTTTCTACCATTTTTAGAAAAAAGTTCATCTTTGAATCAAGATAAACACAGATTGACTTAGTAGTCTCTTTTTTTCTAATGATTGGGCTCCAAAAATTCACTCTCCTCATTGCAATAAATGAATTGATGCTTTGGTTTCATAAGAAAAACTTCACTTCCCACAATTTTATAGAATCAAAGTTCGTCTATCAATTGGGATAAACACATATTAACATAATAATCTCCTTTGTTTTCATGATTAGGAGCCATAAACACATTCTTCTCATTAGGATAAAAGACATTGATGCATTGGTTTCATAAGAAAAACTTCTCTTTCTACTAATTTTAGAATTAAAATTCATCTTTCAATCAAGATAAACATGGATTCACATAATAATCTTCTTTCTTTTAACGATTGGGCACCACAAATTCATTCTCCTCACTGGGATAAATGAATTAATGCTTTGGTTTCATAAGAAAAACTTCACTTCCCATTAGTTTTTAGAATCCAAGTTCATTTATCAATTGGGATAAATATAGATACACATAATAATCTCCTTTCTTTTAATGATTGGGCACCACAAATTCATTCTCCCCATTAGGATAAATGAATTAATACCTTGGTTTGATAAGAAAAACTTATCTTTCTACCATTTTTAGAAGTAAAAATTGTCTTTCAACTTGGATAAACACAGATTCACATCATAATCTTCTTTCTTTTAATAATTGGGTGCTGCAAATTCATTTTCCTTGTTGGGATAAATGAATTAATAGTTTGGTTTCATAAGAGAAACATCACTTCCCACCATTTTTTAGAATCAGAGTTTATCTATCAATTGGGATAAACACGGATTCATGTACCAATCTCCTTTGTTTTCATGATTAGGAACCATAAATTCATTCTCTTTATTAGGATAAATGATATTGATGCTTTGGTTTCATAAGAAAAACTTCTCATTCTACCATTTTTAGAATTAAAGTTCCTCTTTCAATTGGGATAAATATGGATTCACATAAGAATCTCCTTTCCTTTAATGATTGGGCACCATAAATTTATTGTCTCATTGGGACAAATGAATTGATGCTTTGGCTTCATAAGAAAAACTTCACTTCCCATATTTCCTAGAATCAAAGTTCCTCTATCAATTGGGATAAACATGGATTCACGTAATATTCTCCTTTCTTTGAATGATTGGGCACCACAAATGCATTCTTCTTATTGGGATAAATGAATTGATGCTTTGGTTTCATAAGAACAACTTCACTTCCCACCAGTTTTTAGAATCAAAGTTCATCTATCAATTAGTATAAACATAGATACACATAATAATCTCCTTTTTTTTAATGATTGGGCACCACAAATTCATTCTCCTCATTGGGATAAATGAATTAATGCTTTGGTTCATAAGAAAAAGTTCTTTTTCTACCATTTTTAGAGCTAAAAATTGTCTTTCAACTCGGATAAACACAGATTCACATAATAATCTTTTTTCCTTTAATAATTGGGCATGGCAAATTCATTTTTCTCTTTGGGATAAATGAATTAATGCTTTGGTTTCATAAGAGAGACATCACTTCCCACCATTTTTCACAATCAGAGTTTATCTATTAGTTGGGATAAATACAGTTCATGTAACAATCTCTTTTGTTTTCCTGATTAGGAACCATAAATTCATATAACAATCTCCTTTGTTTTCATGATTAGGAACCATAAATTCATTCTCTTCATTGGGACAAATGATATTCATGCTTTGGTTTCATAAAAAAAACTTCTCATTCTACCATTTTTAGAATTAAAGTTCATCTTTCAATTAGGATAAACATGGATTCACATAAGAATCTCATTTTCTTTAATGATTGGGCACCATAAATTCATTGTCCTCATTGGGACAAATGAATTGATGCTTCAGCTTTATAAGAAAAACTTCACTTCCCATAATTTTTTAGAATTAAAGTTCATCTATCAATTGGGATAAACATGGATTCACATAATAATCTCCGTTCCTTGAATGATTGGGCACCATAAATTCATTCTTCTCATAGGGATAAATGAATTGATGCTTTGGTTTCATAAGAAAAACTTCACTTCCCATCAGTTTTTAGAATCAAAGTTCATCTACCAATTGGGATAAATATAGATACATATAATAATCTCTTTTCTTTTAATGATTGGGCACCATAAATTCATTCTCCTCATTGGGATAAATGAATTAATGCTTTGGTTTCATAAGAAAAAACTTCTCTTTCTACCATTTTTAGAACTAAAAATTGTCTTTCAACTTCGATAAAGATGGATTCATATAATAATCTTCCTTCTTTTAATAATTGGGCACTGCAAATTCATTTTCCTTGTTGGGATAAATGAATTAATGCTTTGGTTTCATAAGAGAAACATCTCTTCCCACCATTTTTTAGAATCTGAGTTCATCTATCAATTGAGATAAACTAGATTCACGTAACAATCTCCTTTGTTTTCATTATCAGGAACCATAAATTCATTCTCTTCATTGGGATAAATGATAATGATGCTTTGGTTTCATAAGAAAAACTTCTCATTGTACCATTTTTAGAATTAAAGTTCATCTTTTGATTAGGATAAACATGGATTCACATAAGAATCTCTTTTCCTTTAATAATTGGGCACAAATTCATTGTCCTCATTGGGACAAATGAATTGATGCTTTAGCTTCATAAGAAAAACTTCACTTCTCATAATTTTCTAGAATCAAAGTTCATCTATCAATTGGGATAAACACAGATTCACGTAATAATCTCCTTTTTTTGAATGATTGGGCACAATAAATTCATTCTTCTCATTGGGATAAATGAATTGATGCCTTGGTTTCATAGGAACAACTTCTCTTTCACCATTTTTTAAATTTAAAGTTCATCTTCAATTAGGATAAACATGGATTCACATAATAATCTTCTTTCTTTTAATGATTGGGCGCCATAAATTCATTCTCCTTATTGGGATAAATGAATTGATGCTTTGGTTTTATAAGAGCAACTTCTCTTTGATTTCATTGGGATAAATGAATTGATGCTTTGATTTCAAAAGAAAAACTTCTTTTTCTACCATTTTTAGAAATAAAGATTGTTTTTCCAATTGGATAGATATGGATTCACGTAATAATCTCCTTTCTTTTAATGAATGGGCACCCCAAATTCATTCTCTTCATTAGGATAAATGAATTGATGCTTTGATTCAATAAGAAAAACTTCACTTCTCATCATATTTTAGAATCAAAGTTCGTCTATCAATTAGGATAAACATGGATTCACGTAATAATCTCCTTTGTTTTCATGATTAGGAGCCATAAACACATTCTCCTCATTGGGATAAATTATACTGATGCTTTAGTTTCCTAAGAAAAACATCTCTTTCTATCTTTTTTAGAATTAAAGTTTGTCCTTGAATCGGGATAAACAAGGATTCACATAATAATCTCCTTCCTATTAATGATTGGGCACCACAAATTCATTCTCCTTATTCGGATAAATGACTTGATGCATTTATTTCATAAGAAAAACTTCACTTCCCACCATTTTTTAGAATCAAAGTTCGTTTATCAATTGGGATAAATATGGATTCACATAATAATCTCCTTTGTTTTCATGATTAAGAGCCATAAACACATTCTCCTTATTGGGATAAATGATATTGATGCATCGGTTTCATAAGAAAAACTTCTGTTTCTAGCAATTTTAGAATTATAGTTCATTTTTCAATCGGGGTAAACACGGATTCACATAATAATCTCCTTTATTTATTGATTGGGCACCACAAATTCATTCTTATCATTAGGATAAATGAATTGACATTTTAGTTTCATAAGAACAACTTTTCTTTCTACCATTTTTTAAAATTAAAGTTCATCTTTCAATTGGGATATAAACAGATTCACATTATAATCTCATTTCTTTTAATGATTGGTGTAGACACCTTATTTTGTCTGGGCTAATTTTTTTTAGCAACCAGGCTAATTTTCCATTGTCTGCACATTTTTGACTCGTCCAACATTGATCAAAAACTTAATTTTAAGACATTTCTTTGCATAGAAAAAGATCAAAACCAAAATTAAATTACGAATTTGGACTTTTGAATTAAGCAAACCATTGTTTTTAAGTCTAAATTAGATCAAACAGATCAATGTCCATGGTCACCCTACTCATCCCTGGTTTGTTGACTAAGATCACCATTAGCGACCACTATTTGCTAAAAAATCATTTCAGCATTTAAACCAGCCACCGTATATCCATCACATTGGCTGCAAGTTGCTCCCTACAGCTATTCTATAGCCGCCAAGCTGACACCACTTTGTCCCCTTGAGAAATAACCAAAAACACGTCTAAATTGGCTCTAAAATACTGGTATAAATAGACCACTTATATCTCGACTAGAAAAGGTTAGATTCCAGCCCATTTCCAGCTTTCAAAGCACATTCCTACACCAAGAAAACCAAATCCTGTAGCTCTTCATTCAGCACCCAAAAATAGCCCTAAAACACCACTCTCAACATTTACACATTCTAAAAATAATGCTTATCCATACCAGAACCAAAACCTCATTGTTTCTCTCTTTTTTTTTACTTATTAAAAACAAGGAAAAGAGAGAGATTCAAGCTATCTCTGTTGCTCCAATTATTTGGCCAAAAATTGAAGTTTATTGGTATAACTTCTTACTCTATCACTTGCATTTTTTGTTTTTTAGCATCTTCATCATTTTAGGGAGCTCTCCATGTTTCCATCACCCTCTTAGGATTATCATGCATTATTGTGGCTTTTGGTTGTGGTAGTTTAAGATTTGGATGCCTTAATATCCCTTTGATGTGCAAAATGCCTTATTTCATCCTTATTAGTTTGATATCTCTTGCTTATGCATTTTATGCCATATCCATACATCTTGTTATCCGTAATCCATGTATGAATCATTATCCTAACACATTTCAAGCACATTTATACATTAGCTTGCATGAATTATTGTCATTTTCAGCATCCATAAGATTTTTTTTTCAAAATGCATAACACTTTCTTTGTCTAGACCATTGGTAAAGTTAGCATCCCCATTTATGTTATGTGCCATCCCCTTGTATGTTTGTTGTCTTCCCTTTGTCAAAATGCATGTTTGATGGCTATCAAAAACTGATTTTCAAAACCTCCCCAAGCCAAGCATGTTAACCTCAACCAATAAGGACAGACATGAACTTAGCATTTTCTTTAAAGTTAGCATAAAAAAATCTTAGGGAAAATTAAGTTTTCCAGATTTGGAATCTTGATTAAACAAGGCCAAATCTTCTGATTTTCCAATAAAAATGCCCTTGCACATGTTCGCAAAGTGTTCATGCCTTGTTTTTGAGTCAAAACCTTGAGTGGTGTGATCAAGAGGCTGTTTCATCATCCCAAACTACTCTAGGGCTATGCAAATGAGTTCGTGATGCTCATGCCACTCGTTCCCTTTAGTCATGAATGCTTGAATGTCAATGACTCGAGTTTGGACTCGTAAACATAAAGAAAATATGAAATATCCCCTGCTTTGCTTTGTTTCCTACTGGTAGCACAACTATTGCAAATTGAAAAATCACTTTAAAATCCTAAATGATTTTTCATGAATTTTCTAATATATTTTCCTCTCAAAATGTGTCGAATTATCTTTAAAATGATGTCTTATTCACCCTCGGGTCATTCCGGATGACAGAGTAATGATTTTTCAAATCTAAATTGTCCAGAACCTCTAGAATTCAAACATGTATTCTAGTTGGGCCATTTAGACCCACTAAATGATTTTTCCAAATTTTTTAAACATTTTTCCTAAAAATTCTTGAAATTCCCTTTTTAGAAAGGTATTGCTTGTAATTTTTCAATATCAAATGAGTCCATGGTGATTTTTCAAATTTTGACATACCTTGTCCTTCATATGCTTTGCCAACAGCACGATCAATCCAAACTTGAAAATTTATTTCCCTAGAAATTGACTTTTTGGGATATTGGGAACACATTTAGATTGACCCTTATCGAGTTACATTTCTAACGGTGTCATGTCCACCCTCCAAAGCCTTCAAACCAATTTAGAATAAATTCAGGAAGCCGGATAGCATGATGCGGTCCTTTATTTTTGGTTATGGTCAAAATTGAGTTATTGTCCCGAGCTTCATCTCGAGACATTCGAATGTCACCATAGCACCTCAATCAGCCTCGAAAACATGCTTTGACCTCCCACAAGCTCATATCAAGGCACAAACATACTTTACATCTTTACCGTCCTCGTTCACAACAATTTCTTTTGCCAAAAGCCGTCAAAATGCTCACTCATTTTCTAAATCACAAAGTTTTGTCAATTTAAGTTTTCCAACTTGACTTCTCTAAAGAGTGTCAGACATGTCACTTTTGAGGATACTCCAACCCTGACCTTTTAAGAGGATACTCCAACCCTGCTTTTCAAAATTGTCGAGATTAAAAAATCTTCCTTTGTAAAAATGATTTGTCATCCATGGGAATACTCCAACCCTGACCTTTTAAAAGGTACTCCAAGGTTTTGGGACCAAATGTATCAATACAATTTGCTATGTATCGATACATATTCGCCATTTTCCATGGTCTAGGCAATTTTGACTCATCCACCATTGATCCAAAAGTCGATTTTAACCCCTTTTTTTGCATTAGAAAAGATCAAAACCCATACCAAATTACAAATTTGGACTTTTGAATTAATCAAAACATTTTTTTGAAGTCTAAATTAGATCAAAAGGGTTAATGTCACATGATCACTCTACTTCTCCCTAGTTTGTTGGCTAATATCACCATCAGCCACCCTATTTGCTAGAAAATTCAGCATCTAAACCAGTAACCCTATGTCCATCACATTGGCAGCAAGTTACTCCCTACAGCCACTCTATAGTTGCCAAGCTGACATCACTTTGTCCCCCTTGAGAAATAACCAAAGCACCTCTAATTTGTCTCAAAAATGCTAGTATAAATAGACCACTTACATCTTAGCTAACAAAGGTTAGATTCTAGGTCATTTTCAGCTTCCAAAACACATTCTACACCAAGAAAACCAGAATCTCGTAACTCTTCACCCACCACCCAAGAATAGCCCCAAAACACTCATTCCTAACTATTACATATTCTAGAAATCACCCCATCCAAGCCAGAACCAAAACCTCATTGTTTTTATCTTTTTCTTGCTTATTAACAATAAGGAAAAAAGAGAAATTCAAGCTATCTCTGCTGCTATAACTATTTGGCCAAAAATTGAAGTTTCGTTGGTATAACTTCTTACTTTATCACTTTCATTTTCTGTTTTCAGCATCTTCTTCATTTTAGTGAGCTTTCCATGTTTCCATCACCCTCTTAGGATTCTCATGCATTATTGTGGCCTCTGGTTATGGTAGTTAGGATTTGGATGCCTTAATGCCCCTTTGATATGCAAAATGCATCATTTCATCCTCATTATTTTAATAGCTCTTGCTCATGTATTTTATGCCATATCCATGCATCTTGTTATAATTAAACCATGTATGAATCATTAGCCTAACACATTTCAAGCACATTTATACATTAGCTTGCATGAATCATTGTAATTTTTAGCATCCATAACATTTTCTTGTCACAATGCATAACACTTTCTTTGTCTAGACCATTGGTAAAGTTAGCATCCCTGTTCATGTTATGTGTCATCCCCTTGTATGTTTCTTGTCTTCCTCTTATCAAAATGCATGTTTGATGGCTATCAAAAATGATTTGCAAAACATCCCCAAGCCATGCATGTTAACCTCAACCAATGAGGATTAGCATGAACTTAGCATTTTCCATAAAGTTAGCAAAAAAAATCTTGGGGAAAGTTAAGTTTTCCAAATCTGGAATCTTGATTAAATGAGCTCAAATCTTCTGATTTTGCAACGAAAATGGTTGTACAATTGTTACCGAAATGTTCAAGCCTTCTTTTTGAGTCGAAACCTTGAGTGGTATGACTAATGGGCTATTTCATCATCCCAAAATACTCTAGGGCTGTGCAAATGAGTTCGCGATGCTCATACCACTCTTTCCTTTTAGTTATGGACGTTCAAATGTTGATGACTTGAGTTGGGACCCATAAACATAAAGAAAATAAGAAATATCCTCTGCTTTACTTTGTCCCCTAATGGCAACAATACTATTGCGAATTGAAAAATCACTTTAAAATCCTAAACGGTTTTTCATGAATTTTATAATAAATGTCACTTAAAGTGTGTCAAATTATCTTTAAAATGATGTCCTATTCACACCCGAATCATTCCGGATGAGAGAGTTATGATTTTTCAAATCTAAATTATTTAGAACCCCTAGAATCTAAACATGTATTCTGGTTAGGCCATTCAAACCCAATAAATGATTTTTCCAAAATTTTCAAGCATTTTTCCTAAAAGATTCATGAAATTCACTTTTTAGAAAGGTATTGCTTGCAATTTTTTGATACCAAATGTGTCCAAGGTGATTTTTCAAAATTTGACACACCTTGCCCCCCATATGCTTTGCCAATAGTGTAATTAATCCAAACTTGAAAATTTATTCCCCCAGAAAGTGACTTTTTGGGATATTGGGAATATTTTTAGATTAGCCCTCGTCAAGTTACCTTTCTAACGGTATCTTGTCCATCCTCTGAAGCCTTTAACCTAATCCGGAATAAATTCGAGAAGCAGGATAGCGCGATGTTGTCCCTTGTTTTTGGTTAGGGTCAAAATTGAGTTGTTTTCCCAAGCTTCATCTCGAGATATTCGAATGTCACCATATCACCCTGATTAGCCTTAGGAACATGCTTTGACCTCCCATAAACTCATATCAAGGCAGAATATATATATTTACATCTTTACCATCCTTATTCATAATAATTTCTTTTGCCAAAAATCATCAAAATGCTCACACATTTCCTAAATCACAAAGTTTTGTCAATTTAAGTTTTCCAACTCGACTTCTCTAATAAATGTCAGACGTGTCACTTTTAGGGATACTCTAACCCAACCTTCTGAGGGAGTACTCTAACCTCATTTTTCAAAATTGTCGAGATTGAAAAATCTTCCTTTATCACAATGATTTGTCATCTACGGGGAAACTCCAACTCTGACCTTTCGAGTGGATATTCCAACCCTATTTTTCAAAATTATCAAGATTGAAAAATCTTCTTTTATCAAAATGATTTGTCATCCACGGGGATACTCCAACCCTGACCTTCTGAGGGGATACTCCAGTCCCGCATTTCAAAATTGTCAAGATTGAAAAATCATTTAAAAAAATCATCCTTTGTTAAAATTATTTGTCATCCACGGGGATACTCCAACCCCACCTTTTCGAAAGGATACTCCAACCCTGTCTGTCAACCACAATTAATTTTTTTCCTCATTCCCAGACTTCCATGAATGTGTCAAACAAATCTCATTTAATCAAGAAACCTAGATGCATCTCAAAAATTATCGATTCAATTATTCCCAAACAATCGATGTACAAGATAAATTCTAATAGTCCATCCCTTTTCTTTATCATTGCATTAAATGGTCCATGTTATGTTACTTCATCTGTTACCTTGCAAACATGATTTTTTTGTGATGATTATTTGCATTCATGTTTTCAAATTATTTCAAATAAAATTAAAGGTAATGTTTCGCTTGGGTATCTCTCTAGTGCCCAAAGTGGAATATTCCATTTTCAAAGTAAAATCCAAAGGTTATGTTATTGTAAATCTCTATATTCCCTATCTCTTTGGGGCATATATGAGATTAAATCTTTTTCATCAAAACCTAAATTTGCATTTCTATAAGATTCATGCATTAAAAGAGGGTTATATCGAAATAGTGATAAGGTAAGATCAAAAGAATCAAAACTGAGATAAGATTTAGCTAGTAAGGTACCAATTTTGAGTATCGCAAAAAGGTTCGTACCTGATCATACGTAACCAACTCTTAAACGCAAACGGTGAATCTTTGCACTACGTGGGCCACAGGATCCATGTTTTGAGTTTCATAACTCAAAACATGGGTTTCAATAGGCATTCGATCATGCCTAGCCCAAAATGATGGCGACTCCAAGCGTTGACCATTTTGTGATGGTCATCCGAGGCCAATAAGATAAGCGATTCATCTAATGGTCCCCTTCATTGTATCATAAGTCAAGAATCTGTACTTTCCCATTCTCATCAGTTGTGAAGGAAAAGTCTCAGTTGAGAATACATTTCCAAGTCAAAAAAAATATTTTAAGTCATATGCACCCATAGATCCACGAGGATCCACCTCGGAGTATATTGCGACAGGGATAAACATAGATTCGCATAACAATCTCCTTCCTTTTAATGATTGGGCACCGCAAATTCATTCTCCTCATTAGGATAAATGAATTGATGCTTTAGTTTCATAAGAAAAACTTCACTTCCCATTATTTTTTGGAATCATTGTTTGTCTATCAGTTGGGATAAACATGGATTCACATAATAATCTTGTTTGTTTTCATGATTAGGAACCATAAACACATTCTTCTTATTGGGATAAATGATATTGATGCTTTGGTTTCATAAGAAAAGCTTCTCTTTCTACCAATTTTAGAATTGAAGTTCATCTGTCAATTAGGATAAGCATGGATTTGCATAATAATCTCCTTTCTTTTAATGATTGGCCACCTTAAATTCATTATCCTTATTGGGATAAATAAATTGATGCTTTGGTTTCATAAAAAAAACTTCACTTCCCACCATTTTTTTAGAATTAAAATTCATCTTTCTAGTGGGATAAACACGGATTCACATAATAATCTTTTTCTTTTTAATGATTGGGCACCCTAAACATATTCTCCTTGTTGGGATAAATGATATTGATGCTTTGGTTCTATAAGAAAAACTTCTCTTTCTACCTTTTTTAGAATTAATGTTTGTCTATTGATTTGGACAAACACAGATTCACATAAAAATCTACTTTCTTTTCATGATTCGGCAGCATAAACACATTCTCCTCATTGGGATAAATAAATTGATACTTTGGTTTCATAAGAAAAACTTTGCTTCCCACCATTTTTTATAATCAAAGTTCATCTATCAATGGGGATAAACACAAAGTCACGTAATAATCTCGTTTGTTTTCATGATTAGGAACCATAAACACATTCTCCTCATTAGGACAAATGATATTGATGCTTTGGTTTCATAAGAAAAACTTTTCTTTCTACCAATTTTAGAATTAAAGTTCATCTTTCAGTTGGGATAAATACGAATTCACATAATAATCTTCTTTCTTTTAATGATTGGGCACCACAAATTCACTTTCCTCATTGGGATAAATGAATTGATGCTTTGGTTTCATAAGAAAAACCTCACTTCCCACCATTTTTTGGAATTAAAGTTCATCTTTCTATTGGGATAAACATGGATTCACATAATGATCTTCTTTCTTTTCATGATTGGACACCATAAACACATTCTCCTAATTGGGATAAAAAATATCGATGCTTTGGTTTCATAAGAAAAATTTCTCTTTCTACCATTTTTAAAATTAACGTTTGTCCGTTGATTTGGACAAACACCGATTAACGTAATAATCTACTTTTTTCATGATTGGGAACCATAAACACAATCTCTTGACTGGGATAAATGATATTGATGCTTTGGTTTCATAAGAAAAACTTCTTTTTCTACCATTTTTAGAATTAAAGTTCATCT
>JBBYHK010492755.1:0-15719 GCA_038382065.1 Adansonia grandidieri | reverse complement strand
AGACTTGTTTTCAATTCTACAACTTAATTTTCTGTAATCTAAATTGTATCAACCACAAATTCTGTGATTTACATATACATATATATATATATATATATATCATGGATACATAAAACTAAATAAAACCACACTTTCCCGTCTCCGAATGCGTATTGCCTCGCTCTCGTAGTTTCGAAAGTTTGGGCTCATCTTTGCTTTTAGTTTGCTGCTGCTTGTAAAAATTTCTTTTAGTACTTCTTCCCAGTTTTCAGAAAAGACTTCAAATTTTGCAGAGCCTCGAAAATTTTAATTTCATTAATCAAACTCACATTCAAATAATCTTAATCACCAAAAAAGAAACGATTATTATTTGTCACGCATGCGAGAATAATTTGCCATTTTGCGATAAGAATATTAAATGAAATAAGTTTATCAAGGAATACTTAAGTGGGTTAGGTGCCCATGATGAGTTGACCCCATCCAATTCTATTGTTTGATTAAAATAAAAGTAAGGGAAGGAGGGAATTGTTTCAAAATGTTTTTGAAATACGGTGACAGTGGGTTTTAAAATAGAAATTAAATTATTGAAAAACTATTTAATTTCGGGTTTAGTTTTTAAATGTCACAGGTGAATCTTGCAAGATATTTTTGAAATTTATTAATTATTAAAAATGGAGATGAGATATTAGAATGATGACTTGGAGTTGCGAAAAGTACTTTTCTTATAGTTTGAAAGTACCTGAGTGTTTCTGTTTATTTCTAATACTTGTCCTATGCCTTTTTGGAAGGTTACTCTCACAAATGTCTAAACCATTAAGTATATTTGCCAATTCTTAGTAGTGTTTCTCCTTATGAATGCGTTTACTGATCAATCCCAACGACAAGCTCTTGCATGTTTTATGGTTGTACTTGTTTTGTACATCTTCAACCCCATGAAATAAGTTGGAACCTCATGCTAAATTATAATCTTTCTAGGGTATGGAATTGAGCACACAGGCTATAGATGTTGGTTTCCAATTTCGAAACATCTTTTTGTTTCTCCTCATGCGACTTTTTTGGATCATAGATGTTTTCTTCATTAGATTTTCAAAAACCTGCTCCAACTTCGCAATACGTACCAACTAGTTCAACAAATGATCCTTATATGTCTACTTCTGACTCATTTATCTTAACTGAGAATCCTAACTCCAACACTCTCTCTGTTCTTGAGTCTCAAGCTTTATGGTGATGTAGTACAATAAGTTAACTCCTTTCACATGTTTGTGATTATAATTGTTATTCTACCATTGCCTCCTTATTTGAACCTACCATATTTCAAGGAGTTTGACAAACCTTCTTTTGTAGCAAGTAATGACAAAAATAATACAAGCTTTGGCGAAAACATATACTTGGGATTTGGTTGATTTGTCTTTTGGAAAGGCTGTTATTCGTTGTGAATGTATTTACAAAATTAAAACTCATATTGTTGGCTTTATGCAATGTTACAAGGCCTATTTAGTAGCTAAAGGTTTCGCTCACGATTATGTAGCTGATTATGAGGAAACTTTTGCCCTTATTGCTCGTCTTACCTTTGTTCGATTTATTAACAAGTACAACTACTTGATAATGAAAGCTATTTCAGATGGATGTTAAAAATGCCTCCTTAATGGAGATCTTATTAAAGAGCTACATATGTAACCTCCACCAAGATATGATCATCAATCTACTAAGGATGCTTTTGACAAGCCTTTTATGCTCTCAAGCAAGCTCCTAAAACTTGGTTATCAAATTCAATTTTTTGGTTAAGAAGTTTGGTTTTACTTTTAGCTTTTATATTATTAATCTTTTTGGTTGTAATACTAAAGAAGGATTTATGTTCTTGTTACCAAGAATATTATTGGGAGTGATGCTCAAGGTATCTCAGAATTTAAGCAGTATCTTAGTAGTTTAAGATGAAAGATTTAGGTTATCTTATTTATTTTCTTGGTTTTGATGGTATGGGATATTATTTTCTGAAGCTAAACATGCTAATGATATTATATCTCGTGCTAGCTTGATTGATAGTAAGATTTGGTTTTATTTTTCTTATTAAGTTTACTTCAACAAATGGCAAACTTTTAGATGACCCTAAATTTTATTGATAATTAGTCAAGAGTTAATAATATTATTGTCACACGATTTAATATTTATTATGCAATTCATATTGCTAGTCAATCTATGATAACCCTTTATACTAGTCATTTCTTTTTGTTCTACATATCCTTTACTATATCAAAGGCAATTTGTCCCATGGTCTTTCTTTGCAGAAGTCATCCATTAAGTTGCTAGTTTTTTTTTTTTTTATATTGATCAAGGAACTGATCTAGCGGAGAGACAATCTACTATAGGCTATTGTTCATTTTTAGGAAATTCTCTTATTTTCTGGTGAAGTAAGGAACAAGTTATCGCTGCTGGATCTAACACTAAGGCTGAATATCATGCCCTTACTGATGCTCATCTGAGTTACTTTGTTTATGATGGTTACTATAAGATTAGGTGTCGCACAGTCATAACCTACAACTTTTTGTTGTGCCAATTTTAGTGTTATTCAAATTGCTGATAACGTGTTTCATAAATGTCCTAAACACATTTAAGATTGATTGCCATTTTGTGCGATAATACCTTGTTTATGGAACACTTCATCTTGACTTTGTTTCTTTCGCTAGTTAATGCAAACATTGTTAAGAACACATCCATGTAGATGTTTTCATGATCTTTGTTCCAAAATCAAGCTGGCTGCCTCCCTATTGAGTTTAAGGAAAGATGTCAACTAATAAGATTGATTCTCTAATTGATTCTTTCTTTCATCTTCTTAATCAATGATTTGATAATCTTAATTATTTTTGTATCTATTTTAGACATTTTATTCTTTAACTACAGAGTTTAATTTAGGAAGTTACTCTGGAATAAAGACCCTCTATTATTATAGACACATTAGTTTGGCTAAGTCCTTAAAATAATCAATTTTCTTTAATTTTTGGTTACCAAAAGATGCCTTATATCTCTAATTTTAGATTTAGATATTTTAGAAAAATGGTCAAAGGACAATATTAAGGAAATTAAATTGGTGGAGCAAAACAATTGAAAAATGGATTTTAGAAGAGTTGATAGGAGGATTAAAAATGAAAAAAAAAAAATTGAAATTTAAGAAAAAATGAGTCATAGGAAAATTGTGAAAAGATTAAATTGGAAAAACTTGATGCATGGAAAAGCAAAATTAAAGAGTACGATTATGAAATGACAAAGAAACATATTGAAAAATAGAAATGTTGGAGAAGTGGAATTAAGGTTTTAATTGAAGAATAGACGATGCAAAGACTAAATAGAAAATGATCCAAAAGTTTTTAAAAAAATTCAAATTGAAGGACTGATTTACAAAATTGGAAAGGGAGAAGTCAAAATTGATGAATTAAAAATGATATAAGATGAAATCGAAGGAAAAAAAAATAAAGATAGTTAAAATCTTGTAAAAGTGAAATTGGAAGACCAATAGGTAAAATTGAAATGAGGAAGGCCAAATTTGACCAATTGGGATAGTAAAAGAGTGTAATTGAAACCAATTAAAGGAATTGAGAGGATGAGAAATTGAAATTAAAGGCCAATTAAGGAAAAATGATGATCGAAACCAAATTAGTGAAAATTAAAGTGCTGGAAAAATTCTATTAGAGGCTTAATTCAAAGAAGAATTATGAAGATAAATTAAATTAGTGAAATTAATATGATGAAAGACCTAATTGATAAAATTCAAAATATAGGAGATGAATTCCTAATAAAAATGTTGTACTTAGAATTGGAAAATAAATTGAGGATAGCATGGAAATTATAGTAAGGAAAGTTATAGGAATAAAGGTGGCAAGGTCGTAAATAATGGATGAGTTGAAAAAAGAGGACCATATTGGACTACTTGTAGCAACAAGGACAAAGAAGAGCCAGTAGAAAACATTCTTAGAGCTACAGAATATAGAATTTGGCTAATAAGAATCGTTTTAGAGAGCAAGAACAAAAAGAGCCAGTGAGGGATGAGCATTTGGACAAGTAAACAAAAAGAAAAAAAGAGAGATAGGAAAGAACAAGTAAGGTGATGCCATTTGCTAAGAAATTTCCTTAAGACCATTCTTTCACCTTTTTTTTTTTTCATTCACACAAATACAATAAAAAAGCTTTCTTCTTTTTTTTCTTCCATGATTTTCTGTTATTATCTTCACGGCATTCTTTCTTTCAAAAAGCTTTTTTTTTTTTCAGAAATAAAGATAATATAGTTTTGTTTTTTCTTAAAAAATCCATGCATAATATTTTGCTTTCATGCATATTGTGAGTGCCTTGAATCATAGTTTATTGTGGTGTATATTAAGTGTTTCTTTGTGTGTTTAGTTCTTTTATTTTATGAGCAGACTTTGGGGTTGATGGCTTGATGATCTTACAACCATAATTTGAAGTGATGGATGAGCCAAATTTAAAATCTATGAGACCATCCTTAAGCTAACTCCTTGCATTTTTGGAACAATTTTTTAAAAGAAAGGATTAGCTCTTGGTTTGATTTAACCAATAAACTATAGCTAAAGTGATTTTTTGTTTTTCAAAAAGTAAAAATGAATTCCTGGAACATCTATCTTGGTTAGTGCTTAGACATGAATATTGAGCTATAAAAATATTTTTCGATTTTTAAATACCCCTTAAATTGCCCATAATTTTCTACATTGCCTTTGGTTTCAAAACAGTCCTTTTTTTTTTTTGCATAAAATAGTCTTGTAAAGGCATTAAAACTGCCCAAAATTTTTTTATATTATTTTAAGATTTAAAACAATCTGGTTTTCGCATTAAATAGTCTCGTATTTACATCAAAACTACCCAAAAATTTTTCACTGTCCCAATTTGCATAAATAGTTCCATATTTGTTAAAACTGCCTTAAATTCTCTACATTACTTTGTGTTTCAAAATAATCCCATATTTGCATCAAAACTACCCATAAGTTTTTTTGTTGTTTCGAGTTTAGGGTTTTGGAATTCATTTTCATTTTAAATATATGCATTCCTATACTACTTTAGACTTTTTTGTTTGCAAATTTATGTAGAAATAATGCAGAATTCAATAGTTTATTATGCATGTATATTTATGTTATTGGCTTATAATAAATACAATAAACCTTTACAATGCAAATTTATGTGTGTGATCATGCATTAACACACAATTGTTGCTAAATGCATTAGCAAACAATTGATGCAAATTAACTTGATTAAACTTGTTTTATTCTTTGTGGTTTTCGATTTGAATGATGAACTTGAAATAATTTTTGTGTTAAGGTTTTTTCATGCAATTTATAATAATCTGCATCTAGTTTTGTCAATGATGAACATGATAACTTTCATGAGGCCATGGTAAAACTACTAGGTTATTTCCCATAGAAAACATTTAATGAACCTAGGCAAAGTCTTAGAAAGATGCATGATGGCAACACTATTATTTAATCGTAGGCCTTTTGTCTATGCAAACATTATTGAAATATACTTCGTCATGCTATTGATTTTTTTTTTTTTTTTTTTTGTATTTTAGACAGACATACCTTAATACCAAAAAGGATCATGGGAAGGTGGAATGATGATGATATTGAATATGATGATGAAGTTGACTGTGATAGTCAGGCTTTAGTTGCTAACCATATTTCCTGTAGTTGACGGCATGCAAATTCTATCCATATTATTGCTTTTGCATAAGGGGATAGTGTATGGTGCCAAGACAACATGTGCATGGTGTGGATAAGTGGCAAATTTGCAACCCAATAAAATGTAAGTAGGAAGTCATACATGAGTGTCTAATGTAAGGGTTTTAGTTGCTAGGTAAAAGAAGTCATTAGGATACTAATAGGTATCAAAACCATAGATCGATCTAATTTGCCTTTAGTTGTGCTAATACTTGAAGCTTTCAAATGTTTGATTGCTTATTGTCTTAATAGTTTCTGTTTATAAACCAATTTTGCATTGATAAATCCCTTGATTTCTATTGACCCATTAGCTTTATACTCTTAAAGAACATAGATAGCATTAGTTATCTCCCCCTCTAAACCTTTCTACTTAGGATAGCAATTGAGTTGGGTGATATTTTCCTGGCAAAGGAGTCCAGCGATATAGGTTGGCAATGTGTTGGTATCAGAGTGAATTAATATTGAAATGAAAGGGGAAAATTGGATAAAAAAATCACATGGGTTAAATATTGAGACACTGAAGACTGAGGTAGAAACTTCTTACCATCATCTTTAAAACTTCCATAGGTTGTGGTTTGGCAAAGATAATTTATGTTAAGAACTCCAATATCTCAATCTTCTAAGGTTAAAAGGGCATTACTTGTAATAACATGCCAAATACGAATTTAACATATTAGATCTCATTATAGAGTTGCCAATAATCAATTCTTATCTAGGTTTAATTAGTTACCTATATGATCTATCCCTTTTGCTGTAATCCTAAGCTTGATAAAAATACTTAAAAAAGATAGATCCTAATCTACTTATCAAAACCAGGTTTAAAAGCTCAGTTAGGGAAGGATTGGCACCCTTAAAATGCCTATCTAAGAGGGTGGAGCCCAATTAATCTTATACTATCCTAAATTGATTTTAAATAAATGGTATTAGTTTATTTATTTTAAATTCTAACTAAATCATCTTAAAACAACTAAAAAAACTACTAGACCCTAAATTAGATTAAACTTACCAAACAAATGAATGGTGAAATAAATAATAAAATAAATTAGTCATCAAATATCAATAATAAAAATTAATCTTACAAGATGGATGACCAAAAAATAGATAATTACATATTCACTCTAAATTAAAGAAAATTAAATAAAATAATCATAAAATAGTGAATTAGAAATTAAAAATGAATTAGTTAATCAATAATAAATTTAAGATGAACCTGAAACATGAAATCAAACATGTTAGAATGCATATACGAAATAAAGCACAAAAGTCAAATCATATATAAAACATAATGAAATAAAATCAATAAAATCATTATTTAAAAATGAATTAGTTAATCAATAATAAATTTAAGATGAACGTGAAACATGAAATCAAACATGTTAGAATGCATATACGAAATAAAGCACAAAAGTCAAATCATATATAAAAACATAATGAAATAAAATCAATAAAATCATAATATATACATACACAAAAAGACATAAGGTGGACAAATAATCTAATGCAATACTATAATCATGTAAAATCTAAAACCCCTATATAATTATATCTAATAAACAAACAAAAACAACCGATACAGAATGAAACAAAAAAATTAATAAAGAAATCATAAATATATAGCATATGAAAATGAAAAGAATAAAGCATGCATCAAGGACTTACATACCTAAGGGGTAAAAAAACAAAGAGAGAAAGAAATTACATAGCTGGAAGCCAATATCTACTTCAAAGCAAGATGGTAAGTTGCTAAAGCTCAGCAGAAGAGAAATTGCTTCTTTTGGCTAGTAGCAAGTGGCCTCTATCTTGAAACGAATGAATTTTTGTGTTGCTTGTATTCTTTCAGATCTGCGCTGCTCCTTAAATCCTTTAAAGTCCCAGGCCTCGCCTTACTCTAATTTAAGTGTTGTACACCACAAATGCTATTATCTACTATTGTGTATATATGATTTCTTGTTGCACTCTTGTGTAATTGTTGCGCTATTGTGTAATTGTTGCGCTAAAAGCTGAGATTACGCTACTTTTTATAGTGAGATGTTACTAAAGTCCAAGGTCAATTTGGTTTGGAATTCTTAAAATTTCATATTTAACTTTAATCCAAAGAAATTTAATCCTAATCCAAAAAGTTTTGTTCCTATCCAACTTGGTTTTTTTTTTTTTTAATTTCTATTTTTTTATCTTTCTAATTTTTTTATTTCTTAGGAATGCTATCTACAATTGCCCTTCTTTGTGTATTTTCTATGAAACAAGGAATTTAGAAAGACAAAGACACCCTACGATCACCCTAGCTCAAATAATCATAAACATTAGAAATATAAATAATAAAATGCTCTTCCATATGAGACATAAACTTAAAACAAAAGACTCCTTCTCCAAGGCATCAACTTTAAAATGAAAAACTCTTCCAACTTTTAATGAAAAAAACTCCTCCACAAGGCTTCAACTTTAACAATGAAAAACTAAATTTATAAATTTCATATATAAAGAATCTAAAAGAAAACAAATTTACTTTAGATCCAAAATAGTCCATGCTTCTCTATAGGTTGACAACTTGAAAATATATTTCTCAGGATAATGCCTAAAAAATGAAAATATATTACTTAAGAGTGGTTTTAAAAGTTAAAAAAAAAAAAAAAAATCTCATAAGAATCTTCAAAACATTCTCATGACAGGCTTTGAAGCATCTTTATCAAAGGCTTTGAAAATGTCTTCGTGAAAGGCTTTGAAAGTATCCTCGTAAGAGGCTTCATAAAAGGCTTTAAAAGCATCATCATGAGAGGCTTTAAAAACATCCTCATGAAAGGCTTTAAAACATCTTCGTGAGAGGCTTTGAATACGAACATCCTTATAAGAGGCTCTAAAAACACCCTTGTGAGAGGCTTTGAAAACATCCTCATGAGAGGCTTTAAACATCCTCATGAGAGGCTATGAAAATGAACATCTTCATGAGAAACTCTAAAAACATCTTCATGAGAAGCTTTAAAAACATTCTCATGAGAGACTTTAAAATTAACATCTTCAAGGGAGAGTTTTAAAAACTTTGAATTGTTCCTTAATAACAGTTAAAAAAAAAAATCTCATGAAAAGAAATTTTACAAAATATTACTGAAAGAGCTAGAAAACATTCATCCAGAGAGGCTTAACAAAATATCCTTAAGAAAAGTCATAAAATCTCACATGATATACAAAAAAAAAAAAAAATTATCATGCAAAACTTATCTTATTGAAAATGATTGCAATCCCAATAACGTCCGGCCTAATGCAAAAATAGCATTTAAAAAAATTCATAATTTAACATAGTATAAGCAGCTGGGAAATGGTAAACATAGAAAAGTCGGACTTATAAATTTGTTAGGTAGGATTTTACATGTAGTAAACATAATATAATTAAAGCTAAATTTAACCAATCATATGATTAGAGATTACCTAACTCAAAGTTATCTTAATCTTAAGTTTTGCAGATCTGAAAGATTCCCAAATCTGTACCAACACACTTTTTAAGAGGTAATTCAAAATCACGAGCAGTTCAAGTATACTACCTCTAATGGTGATTCACACAAGCAACAGTTGAAACCTTCTTTAGCTTAATGGTTCTCTAGTGCTAGCTAGATGGCTTATAAAGCCACAACCAAAAGATAATTTGCTAATATGTACAGAGCTGAGAAGATTTGAGAACAAATTCCCACATTTGGTGAAAAGAAGAAAAAAATAATTCCTTAAAAAGATGGCTAATTTGTGTAGATATAAGAAATCGAATCCAAAAATCACAATTTTTTTATTCTAATCAATTCCACTAAGATAGAAGATTGTTTCTCTACCTTCATTGCAATCAAGAACAATTCCTGACTACTAGGAATTTGAATCAACATAATATTTAGCTTAAAAAAGTAAGGGTTAGCGCATTTTAGATTCAAAAAGTTCTAGGGATTCTTGCCTAGGGTTTTCTGATAGCCAAAAAGACTTAAGGTTTGTATATATAACCCTTTTGGACTAGGTTTAAATGTTTAATGATTAAACCAAACCAATTAAGAATAAGCATGTTGTTGACACCACTTTGAAGGTTTCACAGAGCTTAATTAAAACTATTTTTAATTAGCTATCCAAGATTGGGCCTTAGTAGTAACATACAGCCCAATAGCACCTTAAGGAAAGCTACAACATGCACCTAGCCCATTAGCAAGTCTAATTTGGAGTAGTTTACAACTAAACTCTTTTGTCTTGCCAGTTTAAAGCTTTTAACCCAAAACTTTAATTCACTGGAAAATTTAGTCCACAATTAAATTTCTAACACAAGTAAAAAAAATTTTGCTTCATGTGGATAATATTAAATAATTTATTTAATTTCCTAATACAAATATTTGGCTTATTTAATATTTTCCTTAAAGCCATGTCTAAACTTAAACATTTTCTTGATAAGACTTTCTCACATTGTTTTTTTTTTATTACATCTCTAATTAGATTTCACAAATCTAATTTATGTCTTAAATTATTATTGACTAAATTCATTTAAGTCCTCCTCAATTTATCTTTTATTTTCAATTAAGTCCAACTTAATTAAACATCATATTTAATTCAACAATTATGTCTTATTGTGTGTGACCCATTAGGTTCCCAACATATTGGCAATGAACATAAAAAATCTTATTAATCATGTTCATAAATCAAGAGCATCATCAAGCAAACCATCATGACCACCCCAATGTTGATAGAATGAAGTATGACTTCTTCAAAAGCTTTTAAGACCAGCCTATCAGTGCACTACGATCTTTTCACCAGATATCCTAGATTATGGATGAGCATGGTCCGGTGTCTACTCAAACCTTTATCCATGTTAGTTCTAGCAACTCATGGCAAATGATCTTGAATCTATAAGGAACTATTCCTCGTTATGCTCTAGCCAGAGACTTTAATCCAATTAACCATAGTCAAAATCATTCAAGATATGTCTCCAATGTCATTCGAAGTAGTGAATCCTCTCTAGATCAGACTCCAAGAGGTCTTAAGGCATTAATTGATAATATTCAAAAGTTTGCAATTAAATTAATTAAGATCGCAGCTGAAATGAATGATAAAGATAAAGCCAAGACTCCCTAAACTAGATCATCTTGCATAATTTTGATTAATCTTTAAAACAAGAACTTAAAGAATGAATCAAGATTTAAACATACCTCAATCTTAGGAATTTTTTTAGCAATTCCATGACACCAAGAACACATATTTAGAGCCCTATTATCATAAACCAAAGCTATCTAAATGTCCTACCTCTAATGGTTATCCATATAGGTGACTCAAAATCTTCATTAAGGAAGAGACTTTGTTGTCCAGAGCCATGCTAGCAACTTAGGTTTTAATAAACCTTCCCTTGAACTTAGAAGACCTTGATTCAACAATCAAAACGAGAAGAAGAAAACAAATTTTCTCCAAGAACACCAAGATTATGCGATACCCCAAAAGGTTTCTAGGCAAAAACATAAATCAGGTTTTCTAAGTCTTGTTGGCCAATTTTTCAAGCCTCATTTATGGTATATGGGATAGTTAACATGAATTAATATATCTAGGGTTTACGTGAACTTATTCAAATTGGGCCTAAGTAACCATTGCTTGTATTAGATATATTAGCTCAATCTCATTTTAATTTCAACTAATCATCATTATGTGTGAGACCCATTAGGCCCCATCACTTTAACAATATATATAAAACACCTAATTAAGAATATTTAAATTTATAGACCAAGATTGGCATCTAATAATGTATCTTGGCCACCCAACATGTGAGGAGTGTCAACATAGTTTTGACAAGCACTTTGTTGTTTAGTATCTCAGTGTAATAAATATCCTTCCATCATATATTCCAAAATTAGCAAGAGCATGATGCATCATTTACTCTTAGCCTTTTCCATATTAGCATGCAATAATCAGTATTGCCTTGGCCAAGTCTTTGGTTAACACGAGCCAAGTACATGTGAGTATGTCCCTTTATATTAATGAATCTCTCTAGATCACTCATTCACTTATCATATGATTCATACTATACCTAAAACCACCCTACCATAAGCATCCATCTATTATGAACATGTTCGTGATGGAATCAAAGCATGGCACTCTCCATATGAGATGATCAGGTGTCATATTTTACACAAAACATTATAGTTTTACATAAAATATTATTGAAATTATTATAATTATGTGTAATTTTGGTAATATTTAGTAGTAATTCCTTTTAACTAATAAAAAAGTAAAAATTTTATTATATTATAAAACAAATTTTTTATTATATTATAAAATTAATATTTTATTAATATAATATATTTATTACTAATATTAAAAATATATTAATAAAATAAAATTATAAAATTTTCACTTCAAAAAAGTACTAAAAAAATTAATTTCAATCATATATAATATATTTAAATAAAAATAAAACAATAATTTTGAAAAAATATATTTAATTTTTTTCAAATAATGTTTTACATAAATACATTATAATTTCAATAATATTTTATGTAAAGCTGTAATATTTGTATATAACCTGGTAATGTTTATATATATAATTTGGTATATACAAAAATTATCTTTAAAAATTCTTTACACAAATACATTACCCATTATATATATTACATATAGATATTACCTTCACTTTTAGTTCTAAGTCTTTCCAACTAATAAAAAACTAAAATTTTATAATAAAATTAATTTTTTATTAATATAGTATATTTATTACTAACTAAACAATATATATTAATAAAATAAAAAATTTACAAACTTTTAACTTCAAAAATTACTAAAAAGATTAATTTCATACATATATATAATATATTTAATAAAAAATAAAAAATAATTTTAAAATAAGTATATTTAATTTTCTTAAAAAATTTTTTTGCATAAGTACATTATAATTTTTATAATGTTTTATGTAAAATTATAATATTTGTACGTAACTTAATAATATTTATATATATTTTATTACATACAAACATTACTCTTAAAGATCTTTTTTGCAAAAGTACATTACTCATTATACATAATACACACAAATATTACTTATACTCTAATTATTTATGTAAATTTTAATATTTATGTTTAATTTTGATAATTTTTTATGGTAATTTTTACCAACTAATAAAAAACCTAAATTTTATTACAAAATTAATTTTTTATTGATATAATATATTTATTATTACTATTAAAAATATATTAATATAATAAAAAAATTTTAACTTCAAAAATTACTAAAATTTAATTTTATACATATATAATATATTTAATAAAAAATCAAAAATAATTTGTTCAGAATTATTCAAATTTCTTATAATGTTCTATGCAAAACTATAATATTCGTAAATAATTCAATAATGTTTATATGTAATTTATTACATACAAACATTATTTTTAAAAATTCTTTACACAAATAAATTACCCATAACACATATTATATACTCTAATAATTTATGTAAATTATAATATTTATATTATTTCAAGAAAATTAAATATAATTTTTAGAAAATAATTTTTTATTTTTTATTAAATATATTATATATGTAAAAATTAATTTTTTAATAATTCTTGAAGTAAAAAAATTATATTTTTTGAAATAGACCATAGACTAAACTCTAATTACTATTTATAAATAATAAAAAATTATTTTTATATTAATATTTTATATTTTATAATTAAATTTAAATAAAAATATTATTTTATTAAAAAATTACTATTTCAAGTGATCAAGCCAACCAAAATATAAAATTTTAAATTTGAATCCCACTAAACCAAACTTACCTCGCCGGGCAACAGCTCTAGTCAGGAGTTTTCCTTAAATTATTTCAAGAGAAGGTGAGGCAACCCAACTGAAATATAAAAATGTAAATTTGAATCCCGCTAAACCAAACTTACCCAGCCGAGCAGGTTGCCCAACCATGGACAGCTCTAGTCAGGAATTTTCCTTAAAATAATTCAAAAGAAGGTGAGGCAACGTGGTCTTGCTGGGTAGGAAGGACGAGGCTTTCTAAACAGTGTTGTCGGTACCGTACCGACAGGTACGTACCAGTTTTGACTTATAACGGTACCAACGATAGTTGGTTTCATTTCGATCTTGGTTTCGGCCTGTACCGGCCGTACTGATAGGTACCAACCTGTTTCAGTAGTACCAGCCAAAAATAGCTGTACCAACTGATACATAATATAAGCTTTTAAAAAAAAGTTAAACCAATATTAAACTTAAATTTGATGAATATTATACATAATTACTAATAAATTTGATAAATCTTAGACATAATTATTTATATTTAATAATTATTAAAAAATTTCAACTTTACTACTTGACTGATATTGATTTTTTTTATATTTGATGAAATTTTTTTATAAAACATTATATATAATTAATGAATATTTAATATATAAAATTTATTTAATCTCATTTATTTTATATTTGAAAATATTTTATATACATATATAAATTAAAAATATTCAAACTTCGATAATCTCAAAATGGTACACCGAAATACATTTGAAACGGTACACCGCAATTCTAAGTCAGACTTCACTAGCACTACCAGCAAACTCTTAAGCGGAAATTGCTGTCACCAGCAGATGACGTGCCTTTTGTAAATTAAATAAATCCTAATTTAACTTGAAAGATTTTATATCCTTGACTTCATTTTTTTTCAAAAAAAAAAAAAAAAAAAAAACAAACTTATGTTGCATTTCCAACGCTTTAAAAGATGCACATATTTTTCAGGAAATCTCTTCTCCTACAATAATTTGGTGAGAAAACATTTATATAACTTCCCTTCAAATCATGGCCATGTTTGTTGTTAAGACTTTACTTTTTCTCTTGCCCTTGTTCTAAATACAGTCAATCCCAGCAGCTTAGCTTAGATTTATTCAGAATTACAAATACAGCAATCTTCTTTTATATACACAAACGAAGCAAATAAGTCCAATCAATAGACAATACCTTTTAAACAATAAGAATTAAAAAAAAAAAAAAGAAAATGGATAAAGAAGGACATTATTTTCTTTTTACTTTACAAAAAAGGACATCATCTTGTTTATCATTTTATCGAACTTGTATAATGGAGAAAAACAAGATGATATCTGAAATAAAAAAAATTTTAAAAAAAAGAAAAAAAAAAAAAAAGGGGAACGATAATAGATATCATCAGAGACTTATAAACGAGGAATCATGGGACGAATCCATCATGTTGTTGGTCTCTCAGACTCATCATTTGATCCATTTAGTATCATCCAATCAAACACAAACAATCACCACCTCCAAATTACTTTTCCATTAAAAATCAATCTCTTCGATAAAAAAAAAAAAAAAATAGAAGAAGCTTACCCAAGGGAATGACGAGACGGGATGGGACTCGGGGGTGCTCTTTATAGACTCAGTCCACGGCCGCATCATCCCAAAACCCTAGAATTCTAAATATTGGGAAACCCTAGCCTTTATTGATTTTCGATAGTACTAAACGCAGCGTTCTGTCTGGACTTATATTCTAGGTATGAAATAGTACTCCTCCTAATCCATATATACATATATATATTATAATATTTTCAGCTCTTTTAGAGTCATATATACGAGAGTAAATGAGAGTGATTTTGATATTTTGAGAAAAGGTTGATTAAGTTTTTATTTTTTTTTTCATTATTTATTATATTATAATTCTAATTAATTGTTTTAAATGTTAAGGAGCAAGAAAACTTATAATACATTTGGTTTGTTAGATTAGAATAGAGGGAAAATGAAATAGCCATTTGGTATAAATAGAATAAATAGTAAATAAGTATTGTAGAGTTTAGTTGATTGAATGATATAAAGAAAGAATAGTATTTTATCGTTTGGTTGGTTAAAGATGATGTTAAAGAATATGCAAGGAATAGATATAAAATGACTATTTTCCCTTTGATTCAAGTAAATGGTATTTTAAAATCTATTTAAATGTTAATAATATATATTAATATATTAATAAAAATTTTAAAAATAATTATTTAATATTTAAAATTTAATAGTATATAATTTTAATAATA
>JBBYHK010492744.1:0-15720 GCA_038382065.1 Adansonia grandidieri | reverse complement strand
TTAGAGGTGAAAAGCTCATGAAACAAAAGATATTATTGTGTGCATATGCTACTATGGCCTTGCATGCTTCCCTTGGTCAAACTTCTCTTGTCCGAGGTTATCACTTGGAGTGTTTCTTGTAGAATGGTTCATCAAATTAATTTCTAACATCATCGCCATCGTGGACTTCATCTAAAGTCCTTCAAATTCACTCCCTATATGAGACAAAAAATGTTTATCATTGTTGATAGTCTTGAAAAGGTTTAGGTGCATGGATAAGTAAAGCATGCCTTTTTTTAGAGGTGAGAGCTTGTGAAGATAAGATATTATTATATGTGTTTGCTTCTCTAGCCTTGCATGCTTGCTTTGATTAAACCTCTCTTGTCTGAAGCTACCACTTGGATAGTTTCTTATAGAGTGGCTTATGTTCAAATAAGTTTCTAACATTATCACCATCATGGACTTGATCTCAAGTTCTCCTTAAAATTCATTTCTTGTTTGAAACCAAAAGCGTTTATCATAGCCGATAATCTTGAGAAGCTTTGGGTGCATAGGTGAGTGAAATGTGCCTTTTTTTTTGGAGGTGAAGAGCTCGTGAGACATAAGATATTATAGTGTTGCGTATGCTTCTCTGGACTTGCATGTTTGCCTTGGTTGAACTTTTTTTGTCTAATGTTACCACTTAAAAAGTTTCTTATAGAAAAACTCATGTTCAAATGAGTTTTTAACATCATTTGCTACTTAGTTTTTTGATAAGATAAGTGTTTTTAGTTGCTGGCTCTTACATGCTAGAGAGTGGGGCTCAATTGGCTCAATCACCACAGTTTACTTGGAGTAGTTACCTTGGCATGTTAGGAGGTCAAAGGTATGACCTTGTTTGCATGTTTGATGGTTCTAGCTTCGTTGTTTCACGTAAAGAGTTCATTTGTTTCACATTGGGAGGCCACTTGGTGGCGTCCTTTCAGTGGTGAGAAAATTATCTCATCTTCACTTAGAAAAGTGAGCTAAGCATGTTGCATTTTTTGCACAGGTGGACGCTAGGATCATGGCCTTTGTGTGTGCTGAGATGGCTTTAGCTTCTTTCATAAATGTTTCTCACTTCTTTTACATGTATTTCAATATATGAACATGGCGATATTAACTACCTTTAAGAATGAGTGTGTCATTTCTTTTAGCTAAGTAAGCTTGTCATTTTTCCATGTTTAGCAAGCACTATTTGAGCATTTTTTGCTGAAAGAGTTTGACTACTTAGGAGAAGGTTTTTAACTCAAGTCGTAGGGTAGCTTAGGGAATGTGTTTTTGATGTCTCTTTCCCTTAGCATGTCCATGTTGATATCAAGGATAATATTTTTAAAGAGGTGTATTACGTGTGTAAGAGGCATGTGCAATGTTTTATCATATTTTGAGTGATTGGTGTTTGTGCAGCCGCCTTCCAAGTATAAGGCACATTGAGAGTTAACATTATCTTACGCTTGTATGCTTGGACCTCTTCTTAATTGCTCATGATGCAAAAAGTATGTTTTAGGAGGCATGTTAGATGTTCTTCTTCAATTGTGCATTCAAAACTTTTCCATGATCATCTTTTTAGAGAGAGAGTTGAGTAGCTGCCTATCTCAGTTTTTTAAAAGTTATGGATTTTGTGAAGGCGTGATAGTTGTTGTTATGGCCATACCTTATCTACATTATCTCCTTTGTTGCATGCTTGTAGAGATGTTTTATACCTTTGGTGTTGCTTCCAGACATGGTAATGATCTGGTTTGTAGCTGCACCATTTTTAGATCCCTTAGTGTAAGGATGTTTCTTAAGGTCTCATTTTTTGTTTAAGTCTTTCTTGAGTCTATGCTATATTGGAACCAAGTATTAGACTCGACAAATGTGCCGCCTATATCCTAATTTGTCGCTTATGGGATTTCATGGATTTTAGACATCTTGAAGTGTCTCTTGTCTTTGGTTAACATTGATTGCATGCAACTTCATTTGAATAGGTGGGTGTGTTTTGGTTGTGTGTTTTAGACAATAGGATTTTACTCCTTGCTTCAAGGGGCTGAAGGTATTGGCTGAATGGAGTTCAATGGCGTGTCTGACCTCTTCTATGACACTTGACATCTTTTGTTTAATGCTAGACTTGGTTATCTTAGAACAACAACTTCTTCTTCTACATCATTCATGGATTATTCTCTCAATTTTTATTGACATATTCTTAAGTCAAATTATTGTTGGTTGGGAGCAACCTTCATAAGAGCCTTCGTAGAAATTGGCACCATCTATCATCTCCTTTAATCATTATGCGATGTTCTTTTGTTTATTGGAGTGAGTGATCGCCTTATGTTGTTGACCTCTGACAACCCATATGGGTTTTGCTCCTACCCTCAAACCTGGGCAGAGAGCTTTTCTTAAGTTCTTACTCTTTGTCTTACTGTTAATACATTTGCCATAGAGCCAATCAAATTGAACTTAGGTGCATACAATCTATAATACAAACCCTTCGCTACTTCATAGTGTACAAGGTTTTCCTTCATATTATTGGCATGGTCGACAATCATGAAACCACTAATTTGATGAAGCCCAAGGAACATATAAAGCCTAGTAAAAAATTATAAAGAGTTATAATTATGGGATCTGACTAGAAGTCTTTTTCAATATTTTGGTGGTTATGATGGGTTGCTAGATCTCACCCTTAATCTATGAATGTAATTAGTGAGATTAATTGTGTTAATTGCCAACATGTGAGGAACCTAATGGTCATACACTATAGGATGGATTAATTGCATTAAAACCGAGATTTGATTAGGTTTGACTCAATTAAATATATTATGGAGGACTTAATTGAATTAGTTCAATTAAGATTTATTTAAAACATAAATTAAATTTAGGAAATCTAATAAGGATGTCTTAAAAGGCAAGAAAGATAAGTATGACATATCAAGATGATGTTTAATAGTAGACATATAGTTATGGTTGTCTTAGTAATGGTCAAATTCTGTTCTTGGCCACTAAGATTATTATTCGATAATTATTCTTGGTAAATTAAATAGTTATTTGATAATTATTGAATTTGCATGAAGTAAAATTGTTTTAGTTTGCAAGAAAATTAATAAGGAATTAATATTCTTGTATGTGAATTTATGGTTAGCCAAAACCCAATTAAGTCAATCTACTAGGCTTTGTTTTGAACAAAACCCAATTAGACACATATAATTAGTGTTAACCCTGTAATCTAATTGCATTTGCTTGTAACACACTAGCAATTTAATAAATTCATGTAATATAAATCATTTATTATTAACGTGAATGGAGTATTTCTTTATGCATAAGACTTATGATGAATGTTATTCTTGTGTTATGAAGATAAAGCTCATGTGAAATTGTAAAGTATTACAATTGGGAGTTCCTTATGCATTAATGTCGTATTTCTAGCAATGTTCCTGGTTAGCGTAGGTCGCAATATGGTTGGCATATGAATCTTGACCAAGCCGGACTTAAAAGCTGGAAGTACCCCTTGTTTCTATATATATTCATTTTATATCTGTTTTTGGGCATCCTTTTCTCATACATCATTTTATATCATTTTTCTCATTTTATATCATTTTTCTACATTTGGGGACTAAATCTTTGAGATGAATCGCTCCATCGACTTTACCCTAACTAGTCATTATGAGATAACTATTTGTTTTGGAGTTACCACTAATCTATTTCGACCAGGTGAGATTGGTCACCTAACGAAGTTTGTATTTCAAGGGTTATGAAACCCTTAAAAAAAACTCTGAGGTCTACACCCATACTAGAGTCACTCGAGAAGGTCTATGAGTCGATTACAATTACGAGTAAGAATCGATCCTTTTCATGAAGGTCAATACTCGATAACCTTATAAAAATCACCTTGGCCTCTTTCGGAATCCTTAGATCACAAATGATACCTATTCGAAAAGGGAATTTCGTGAATATTTTACAAAAAATATTTTAAAATTCAGGAAAAAACATCTGATGGGCCAAACTAGCCTGAATAGAATGTAAATTGTTGATTTCATGGGCTCTAAACAACAAAGGTTTGAAAAATCATAACTCCCTCATCCGGGCTAATCCGAGGACAAGCAAGACACTATCAAGAAGCTAATTCATTGATCTTTAAGGGAAAAATATCATGAAATTGCAAAAAAAATCCTTAGGGTTCAAAAAATAATTTTTTAGGTCGTGATATAGTGCTACCAGGGCAAAATAGGTGATTTTTTAGGTTTTTTAGGTTTCCTAAGGCTAGACTCAGGTTACAGACATCTAAATGCCCATGACAAAAAGGAATGAGTGACGTGAGCTTCACAAGCTCATTTACTTAATCTTGGAGTAGTTTAGGATGATGAACCAACCCATTGACCATGCCATAAACACAAGGACTTTAGGCAATAAGATCAAGGCATAAACAATTTTAGACATTTAAAAGGGACATTTTATTTTTGAAAACAAAACATTTGGCCTCAATAACCCTTGAATCCAAACATGAAAACTTGATTTTTTTTCCCAAGATTGGAAGACCAATGCAATATAAAATCTTAAGTCCACATTAGTCCTTTTTTATTAAGGTTAATATGGCCTTAACTTAGGGGTTTTTAAAAGCACATTTTTGCAAACAGTTATAGTGGCATTTTAACAAATATATGGTAAAAACAATGAAATGTGAAAGTGCATTCAAAACAGCAACGTATTTCATCATTTAATCCATTCAAACATGGTAAAAATGTACCAAAATGCATGGACATACCCAAAACATGTTAGCATGAACATTTGAGCGTAGGTTGAGCCTTTGAAAATGATTGAAACATGTAAGAAATGCATGAACAGGGGCTATTCTAATGTCAAATGAAGTATAGCATTTTCATCATAAAAAAATACATTCAAAGCATGAAAAGAAATCATCAAAGTCTTAGAACTATCACAACCAAAGCCACAATAATGCATGGGGGTCCTAATATGGTCAGGGTCACATTGATATGGCTCACTAAAAATGATGTTAATGATGGAAAATAGAAAATAAATAGAAGAAGCATAGAAAATACCCAAGTAGTTTCTCTCCTTAGCTTTTCCTTTAAGCAAAAATTGTTCAAACTTTGAGCTCACTTTCTTCCATCACTTTTCTATGGTTAGTAAGAAGGGAATGAAAAGAAAAGGCTTAAAGGTGGTGGTATTAATGAATGAGAGATTCGAGATGCGAAATGAAGGAAATGGAAGACTTTCGAAGGGTTTTAGGAAAGGTGAATGGAGAGCTACATGAATGTTGTTTAAAGGCTAAGGTAAAAAATGCATATCCCTTGGCTGAGCATGGCAATTAGATTATCTAGGATCACATTTCAGCATCAAAATCACCAAGCAAGGAGGGACTTTTGGCATGTACAACATGGTGACTCATTGTACCAAGGAGCATGCTTTGAACATTCCATTGACTGATGTACAGCTTAGCAGTAGAGGAGGCCATGCATGAGTTGACATAGTGAGCAAGGTTTGGCTAGCCCCTGATTAACCCACATTATAGCATGAAATGTCCGTATGCTATGCTTAATGGGCCATGCAAAATGTGTCAATCCAATGCTTAAAGTCCAAAAATGAAGTCCACAAGATATGGATAAGACCATGTTTGAAATTGAATGATTTGCGGGGCCAAAATTATGGCCAAGTTCATGTTCTAATGCACTAGGGCAAAAAGGTGAAAAATGCCATGAACTAAGCAAAATACATTGGATATATGGATACATATCAAGGAAAAACCCAAAATATATCAATACAATGAAGAATGTATTGATACATTCCTAAATGTATCGATACATTGGTCAAAAATTGAATTTTAGCCTTGACATACCTAGTATCGATACAATTGACTAAAGTATTGTTATACTGACTTGTGTATCAATACATTATCTCATTTTAGATACAAAAAAAAATAAATTTTGAATTTTGATGATGTGGAAGCATTGTATCGATACTTATAAGCCATTATCAATACATACATGCAAAAATGTGGATTTTTTTCTACCTTTGGCTCTCCACACACTTTGCCTTAGCCGAAAATAATGGAGAACCATTCCCTGCTTATTGAATGACTCTAATGATGACTTTAATGGTGATCTTTGATGCCTTTCCATTAAGTTCTAAGATGTCAAAAATTGGCCCAGACAAAATGGGTGTCGACATTTGTACATAAGAAAGCCAACAACGGTAGCACAATAGCCGATTTCTTAGCAAGCTGAGCAATGGATGGTTATAAGCCACTGGATTTTGAGTTCTCAGACTTGGATTTAATGTGCATATCCAAAGAAAAAAGGACTTTTGACTAAAATGATACCAAAAATTATACTTTGACAGAGCTTTAAATGCAATAAGGCATAGAATTAGGGCAATATTAATTTCGCCTAAGGGAAACTATTATCCTTTTCATCGCTAGATTGAATTTTGACTATACCAACAACATATCCGCGTATGAAATTTATGTCATGAGACTCTAGGTTGCCAATGAAAGAGGTATTTGTCATGAGACTCCAGGTTGCCAATGAAAAAGGTATTAGAACTCTACAAGTTTTTAGGGGCTCAGCCTTAGTAATTATCAACTTAGAAAGGAATAGGAAACCTAAGATGCTAAGTTGGTTAGGAAACTAATATCAAAATTAAGAAAAGAATTTGATGAAATCAATAGCTTGCCCTAGTATCATGGCTATCTCCAATGCACTCAAGATCAACAATACCCTAAACATACTACCAAAATTGAAAGAAATATCCATAGAATGGATATAGTTTTTTATCTAGATGGTGGAATCTCATACAAGATAGGCTAGGATCAGGTTTATTGAGTGTTTTAATGCCTCCGGAGCCAAATGAATCTTAGAAGAAATCCATGAAGGCATTTGTGGCACACATGCCAATTAACACCTAATGGCGAAGCAAATCATGAGCTGGCCTACTACTAGTTAATTCTCGAGAAGGATTGCATTAACAATGCCCGAAAGTGTCATAAGTGCGAAAGCAGACATGATCCATGTCCCACCATCACCTCTACATATTATGATAGCCCTGTGGCCTTTCACTTTCTAGGGCATGAATATTATTGGACCCATCACCCCGAAAGCTTTTAACTAGCATTATTTTGTTTTGGTCATAATCAATTACTTCTCCAAATGGGTAGAAGCAGCCTCATATGTTAATTTCACCAAGTCAATTATGTGTGAGTTTGTGAAATGGAGTATTATCTATCAATATAGGCTTCCCTAGCAAATCATCACGAATAAGCATGCAACTTGAAGAACAAAAAGATGTAAAAAGTGCGCTCTCCATCCAAAATTCAACATCAAAACTTAATGCCATACTGCCCAAAGATGAATAGGGTAGTTAATGCAGCTAACAAGAACATCAAGAAGATATTTGAGAAAATGGTTGAAATATACAAGGATTGGCACAAAAAGTTACCATTTGCTTTTTATGCTTATTGTACCTCAATTCAAATTTCCATAGGTGCTACCTAGTTCTTCTTAGTCTACGGTATAAAGGTCATTCTACCCTATTAAGGTAGACATCCCCTCTTAAGGGTCTTAATGGAATCATAATTGGAAGAAACCCAAATGGGTTAGGGATCAATGCAAGAAATCAAACCTCATTGATGAGAAAAGAATAAAAGCTATCTGTTATGGCTAAATGTATTAGAAATGAATGATAAAGGCAAGCAATAGGAAGCTTTTTGCCCTAGTTAATTTTGAACTAGTGACTTGTGCTCAAAAAGATCCTCTTGATCCAAAAAAATGCTCGAGACATATGTACCCTGAATTCAAAATGACCCTACATGGCGAAACAAGCTTTTTCTGGAGAAGCCTTAATCTTAACTGCGATGGATGGCACTGACTTACCTGATTCAGTGAACGCAAACGAGGTAAAAAAGTACTATGCCTAAAATAATTTTGGGATAAAAACTAGAGGGCATCTTATGGTTCAAAAAAATTGCCTAAGTCAAAAACCCAAATGAGTGACATAAGTAAACCAAACCAAATTTAAACTAAACCTAGACTGAATCGTACTTGGCCGTATCCAAATTACTTCAAACCTACCTATCCAATCTAGACCAAACTACACCATTAAACTTGGCTCAAACGAAACTAACTCTATTTAGCCTTACCTAAATTTAAATTCAAAGGGAAGAAGGGTAGATACCTGAATTTAGGGTAGCCAAAATGGTGGAAGACAATCAAAAGAGATCTTTCAAAGCTCAGTGGGTATGAGACAAATTGATCATTCAGGAAAGATCTTACGAAGATTTCGGTAAAACATCCATGTTATTCGCATTAGAGGCATAAAGTGCCCGAAGGAATCTACTTTTTTACCTCTTTGTACATTATGATTATCCTAAATTGTACCCTTTCTTTATGAATGAAATACAACCACTTCTTTTTTCTTTCAATCCTTTTGCATCACACCAACATTCCATATTGCATTATGTTTATCATACAGTTTGTAATGCTTGATAAATGAATAAAATTGATAACCAGATTTCTTGGTATTACTTTAGAGAAGATGAAGAGTTTGTAGGAAAATCTGCTTGATGTCTTAACATTAGGAATGAATTTTGAAATCAAAACAAACTTTGTTTAAAGATGTTCCCATTCTTAGAGACCCGTGCATATAACCTCCTCCTGCAAACCTTAACTGAAAAAAAAGAGAATGGCCAAACTTATTTACCGTGAAAAACCAATTTTAACCTTAAGAATCAGCAATAGACAAAACTGAAAGAGCAAGTCTAGCAAACTTTTAAAATCCTATAAATATAAGCCAACTGAGCTAAATATCCAAAACTGACTAATAGAACCCCATCTCATGCCATGAGTTACCAATACCTTCTACACTAATGAGAACTAAGCAGAGCCTCTAAACCTTGAGAGTAAGAACATCGAACCCCTAAACCAACATAACTAACAGAGATATAAAATAGTAGCTTGAAGCACTATGACTAATCATCATATTAGGCTTTTAGCATAATCATGTCATTGCATCATTAGGACATGTATATTCTCATGCACATTTAAGAAATGGTTAACAATCTTCTAAGTAAGGGCTCTTAACCTAAAAGTCCTAAACTCAAAGAAGACCCCAGGTAAAGACTCTTGACTCTAAAGTTTATAAATCAGAAGATCCCCTAAGTAAGGCCTTTACATTCATTTTAAGATTAAACCTAATATTGCTGATAGGTATGCCTCAACAATGTTAGCCTATCATTAAAAATTGAAGTCCACACTAGCTAGCACTCGATAGAGAGGTTAAGACCTATAAACCAAAGTCTACATTGGCTGGCACCTGGTAGGGAGGTTAAGCCGTATAGAAACAAAGTCCACATCGAATGGCATAGGTAGGGAGGTTAAGTCGTATAGAAACAAAGTCCACACTAGTAAGCACTAATAAGGAAATTAAGCCCTAGAGTCTTAAAGTCCACACTAACTGGCACTTAACAAGGAGCTTAAGCCCAAAAGAGTCAAAATCCATGCTAACTAGTGCCTAATAGGGAGGTTAAGAACTATGAAGTCAAGCCCATATTAGCTTACACCTAATAGGAAGATTAAACCCTATAAAGTCAAAATTCACAAGTTAGCACCTGTGGGGAGGTTAAACCTTGTAAAATTAAAATATAGTCATATTCCTTTTTGAAGTCAAACCTAGGGATAGGTCGAGCCTAGGATCAAAGTCTAGGTCTTTTTCCATAACCCTTTTAGTATTTTCTCTTTAAAGTTAGAATCGTCACCAAAATAGCATGTTCATCTCGATAAGATTTTAATTTAGTTTTTTTTCCTTGCTATTCGAAGGGCATCATTTCACCTTGGAGAAATTGTGACTATTTGTTTTTCCCTATTTCTGATACTCAGCATTGCCAATAAGGGGCAGTTGTGAACACCTAATTTGTTCGAGCCTCCGTGCAAGCATTATAGGATACCATCAAGGCCAAAAAAGCAATTAATAATACATTTCCCATCATTTTTGACCAAGCTAAAATGTTCCAAGAGCCAAAGATAAGCAAAATACACATTTTCCATCAATTGAATCGATACAGTAGACTTTTTTATGGATACAATCTTGCCAATAGTTCAAATCACATTTTTTGACCAAAATGTATCGATACATAACCAAATGTATCAATACATAAGCAAATGTATTGATACATTTCCAAATGTATTAATACATAACCAAATGTATCGATACATGAGCAAATGTACAGATACATTTCCAAATGTCTCAATACATTTGCTAAATGTCTTGCTATAATTTCTAGATGTATTGATGCATTCAGGCTTTACTGTTGAATGTATCGACACAATGCTTAAATACAATAATACAATCAAGCGAAAATGCCCAATGTATCGATACATTGGGCTATTTTTACTTAATCATGGCATTTTTTTCTTCTATAATATTGATTCAAAATATGAGTTTGGATAGGTTTTTGGCTCCATAAATCACTTAATTCAACCAAGCCTTACCATTAGGTTTAGTTGATTTTTTGAGGCCTACATAGCTAGAAAATGGAGATATTTTCTTGACAAAATTCAATTTGTTCGAGGACATTTTAGAATTTTCTAGTATTTTAACTAGTAAAAAGCAGCCAATGGAAATTAAAATGGCTAAACACAGTACCTTGATGAACCATATGGTACATGCAAAATACCAAAATTACATCTCGTTTGCTAGTTTTTCTTGGCTGATTCACATGTTTATCAAAGAACCAAGTTTTACTCTGCATAAACAACTTACATTCACTATTCATGTAGTTCCCAAAAAAGTCTAATAAAAACCTCCAAAAAACCCTTGTTTTCCTCTTCTAACTTTCGTCCATCTCAAACATAACCTTAAACTCCCTCTTCTTGCTAATCCATAACAAGTGAGGGAAAAATGAGTTAAAAACCATAAAAAATTGCAAAAATTATAGCTTTAACTAATAAAGGGAAAGGGAGAGTATTTAAAGCTTTGAGGTATACTTTTTCCCTTTCGCTATTTTTTCTTTCATTTCATTATTGACCATGACATCTTAGTAAACTTCTTCAGGAAAACATAACCTTTTGGTAGGAAGCACATGCATTTTCTTTAGTTTGATTTGATGGTGTTTGAGTTTATATTGTATTGATGATGCTTGGATGTTGTTTGAGTGCTTAAAAATCTCTTTTTTTTGTCATCATAGGATAGCTACTATTTCATTGATTAGTGATATTTTCCCCATCATCCATGCTTAATCTCTGATTATATATTCTTATTTCAAGATGCCTTGATGTGTTATTGAGTTCATGATGTTTGTGCGATGTTTTAAAGGTGGAAAAAAATCATGTCTTTGTGTCAAAACATTATTTTCCAATAGGAGCAGACATGAAAATGTTTTCTATGTTCATATCATGTTGGATGATGCCATAAACCTATTTTGACATGTTCATGAATTATTTAAGTCATTTGCTCACATTTTTAGCATGTCTCCTTTGATAAAAATACTCTTGACTATGTTTTTTCATGCTTGTTGATGTTTAATGCTCTTGCTATGATTTTAATTTACTATGTGTTTGTTTAAATGATCTTTTGATGTGTTTGTATGAGAGTTTGTTGTTTTTGTATAACACCCTCGAAGTTAGGTTAATATTGGTCCTAATCAATAGGATTAATTTTGGCCTAATGTTTTTAACACATTAACACATTAGTCTTGGGAAAAAAATCGAGCATTATGTTTTGGTTCATGGCCTAACAAGGCTAATAAAATTTGTTTTTAGCCTTTAAAAATCCTTGTTTTCAAAGTGTTAGCTAAGATTACATTGCGATTGAGCTTTACTGTTGATAGTCAAATGGCATGGATAACGGATCGTTCACCAGGCTAACTTTTCAGGATTTTATATGGATCTATGTCCATTGCCATGGACCTTGAGTGACAAACATTTGTATGTCTGAGACATCAATTTGTGATGAGGATATCCAAAGACGTGGATAGCTCTGTTTCAACATTGGCAACACTACAACCCTAACTTGAAAAATTATTTTTCAACCATAAGCAATTGGTTTAAATTTTTTTGTATTTTTTATTAAATAATATCAAATTACCTTTTTGACATTGTATTGTTTGATCTCGAATGTGCTTGAATGAGGGAATTGTGTTTTTTTGAACCTTCACTATCCGAAACCCTTAAACTCTGCAATTAGCATTCTATTTGAGCTGTGTTATCCCATGAGACAATTTTTATGTATTTTTTTAATATTTTTATCAAAACTAAATGAAATCCCTTTCCTGTATAGTTATCGTTTGTGACTTTCTAAGTTTGAACAAGATTGGAGTAATTTTCCAAAGTTTACTGCACCTTAGTCCCTACACCTATTGCCAATACTGAGCCAAGTTTGATTTTAAAAAATTATTTTTTTCCTAGAAGGTGATTGTCTAGGATTTTGCATATTTTTATATTATCTTCACCGAGATACCTTTCCAGCGGTATTCATTTGTCACCTAAAACCTTCAAATGAGCTTGGAATAAATTTAGGAAAGCAGACAACATAAAGTTGTCCCCTGTTAGCATTAGGCAAAATTAATTGGTTTTCTTAGATCACCTTTCTAAGACGTTTGAATGCCTCAGAACAGTTCCGATAAGCTTGATCAACACCTTAGTGGATTTTTAAGTCAGCACAAGTCCCACCAAGCTCGAATCAAGGCCCAAACATTTTTAAAAAATCATTCTAGTCCTTTAATTTAAATTAATAGTTTTAATTTAAAATCCATTTGTAATCAAAATACCCAAAAATATTTTGTTTTTCAAAAATTATCAAATTTTGCATCCACATGGTCCTCTAACCTTATTTTTTAAAAATTTAATTTTTTTCTCTACCAAGTCATCTTGATTTTTTAACCAAAACCTCAATTTTCACACCTTAAGCGACCAACTAGTCCAAACATATCTCAAAATTGTAAATTTGGTTATTTCTATATAACTGATAACAACTACGAGATACATTCCTAATAGACCCTCTTTTCTTTGTCTTTATGCGTTTTATTTTTTCACAATATTTATTATATTTATTTATGTTTTACTAACATGTTTCTTCTGTTAATGATAATTTTGTTTTCATGTTAAAAGAATTGAATTTCCTAAAAACTCAAGGCAATGTTCCATGTCGATATCTTCTGATGCTTAACATGGAATATCTTCTTCAAAATAAACATCCTGAAAATTATTTTTATTAAAACTTTTATCTTTCTCTATCTTCCTAGGTCACGTAGAAAGGTTCAAATTTATTATGGAAAACCCAAATTTTGTATATCTAAAAATGCATCATGAAGGGGAATATACAAATGGACAATGACTATTTAAAAACTAAGAAAACTGAAACTAATATAACATATGGTTTGATGGTACCAATTTAGAGCATTGTAGGGTTGCTAATACTTTCACATGCGTAACCAACTATCAAATCCTCCTAATAAAATCTAGCATAGCTAGATCAAAAAATTGAATCTTCAATTTTTGTAACTCGAAATACCAAATACGTGTCCTATCATACCTAACCTAAATGATTGGTGGCGACTTTAAGTTTTCAATCACTTCGTGGTGGCCTTCAAAGGTTAGCCAGATGAGCAATTTGTCTAAGAACCTTCCCTATCCCAAATAATGAGAAACATTCATTTCTCATCATATCACACCTAAATATCATCAAGGATATATTCATTTCAGGCACTTCTCCGATCATTTGTGGACACATTATGACACTTGTGCTTTTAATAGGAGCTTTCATGCGATTGCCAATGAATAAAAGTCCTTAGTTGGGTTTATGATTTGGATCATAAGTAATCCATGCATCATGTTAGATACGTGAGTAGTAGCACCAAATATCATGAGGAACTTCAATTAAGTTTGATTCGAAACATCCAAAAACATTAAGTTTATTTTTCTTTTCAAACCAAGTCTTATGTTTCAAGCATTCTTTCTGATAATGTCCTGCTTGCTTACAAAAGCAACATGTTTCTACCATTTGTTCCTTCTTATCAACCCGAGAATTCTTAATAGGCGTTTTTTATTCTTAAACTTGTTGGTCTTGACCCTAAGTCCTTTACTAGTTTTTTTACCAATGAGCTTAATAGACTGACTTCTTTAATTTCAATCTTATTTCCTCCAAAACAAGCATATTAGCCAATTCTCTAATATTCCACTCATCCTTAATATTGTTATAATTAATTTGAAAAGGCCAGTATTCAAAAGCTAATGAGTTCAAAACATTGCAATAATATTTGTCATAATAATTTGTGCTCTTGTATGCCTTTCAACCTATCAAACATAAATGTTCTGAGTTATGCCATCAAAGTACTAGCAAATAACTTATTTGCAGAATGAATACATTATTTCACAACCCTAAGGTATTCCTTTGCACTTTTTATTTGTGGATTAGAGGTCCTAATGCTATCAGCAATAGTCATTTGCAGGAATACAAGGTTTAATTGTTATATATTTCCATTCTTTATAATGTAACTTCTCTTCCTTAATGTTTAAATCCATAATAGCATCAAGTTTACCTTTCAATAGTGCTAAGTCAATATCCAACACACCTAAGTGGAACTTAACTTGTTCACACCATTCAGAGAAGTTTAAACCCTTAAATATGGCAACAAATATAGTATGTGAATGAAATGAAACAACTTCAAATAATACCTTAATTCTCAAAATCAAAATGTACTTATTTTATTAATTCACATGACAATAAAGTATAACATAATTCTCTTTTGGGTAGATTCTATGCTATACTATCATTAAATATTAATTAAATGTCAATATCAACATTTATTAGGTAATTAAAATTTCAAAAGAAACATATATACTATCTTTGGATATATAAATACATTTGACCGAAAAAAATTAATTTACCTTAATCATGCTCACTTTTCATATAATAATATATTTATCTTTGGGTAAAAATCCAAAACTCTATGACTAGTGAACATTTCACTATCCACTTAATTTTCACTGATAGGTATTTCATAATATTACGGGAACTTTTCTTTCTACATGTATTCATTCTGTTTCACCACTTTGGTGACTAACAAACAGTTTAAACATAAAACATGCATATAAACATAATAGATATTGCAATAATTATAGCAAAATATAAATAAATATATATATCTATGTTATTATTAAATCTCTGCACATCCTAAATATTTAACATGGCTTTCCTTTAAATTTTTTTAAACAAAAAAAAAAGAATTATGTGAGAAACAAAAATTCTATAGGAAAAATTAATGGAGATATTAGGTGTTCAGCAACCAAAAGCTTTGATACAACATGTAAAAACATAGTTCATAAATATTATTGAGCATACTAATAATTAAATTTAATACTTTATGATCTTGAAATATAAAACTCACATTTTAAAGAATATACCTGATTATACAAAGATAAAGAAGTAATAATGGATTCCTAATCATATGGAAGATAAAACACTATGATTAAAACCTGGATCACTGGTAGTTGTCCATACTACCCGTTTATATTGCTCACTTCCTTTAGCTTGATTTTTTTGAATTGTAGTTTAGGGAAGTAGAGATCGTATCCCACAAAGACCTGTAGAAGTTTAAGACTAATTTTGATAATAGAAAGAAAATAAATTATGTGATGTAAAAATAGTAGAATAAAAAGTAAATAGAGATTTGATTTAAAACAAAATAAAAAAAACCTTAAAAATAATTTAATAAAAATCAACAATTAAAAGACTTTGGTAGTA
>JBBYHK010492733.1:0-15721 GCA_038382065.1 Adansonia grandidieri | reverse complement strand
GAATTCATGTTTATGCAAATTGACAAACGAGCTTTGATTCTAGAAAATTGTGGAAAGAGAAGCTGTTCTTATGAAACATCAATGTCATTTATCCAAATTAGTAGAATGAGCTTATGGTGCCCAATCATGACAAGAAGGGATTATTATGTGAATCGGTGTTTGTCCAAGTCGAAAGATGAACTTTGATTCTAAAAAATTGTCAAAAGAAAAGCTTTTCATACAAAATCAAAGCGTCAATGTCATTTATCCCAATGAGGAGTATGAGTTTATGTTTCCTATTCATGAAAAGAAAGAAGATTATTGCGTGAATCCATGCTTATCCAAATTGACAAATGAACTTTGATTCTAAGAAATGGTGGAAAGAAAAAGTTTTTTCTTATGAAACCAAAACATCAATTCATTTATCCTAATTAATAGAATGAGTTTATGGTTCCCAATCATTAAAGGAAAAGAGATTATGTGTGAATCCGTGTTTATCCAAATTGACAAATGAACTTTGATTTTAAAAAATGGTAGAAGAAGAACCTTTTCTTATGAAACCAAAATATCAATTCATTAATCCCAATGAGTAGAATAAGTTTAAGGTTCCTAATCATGAAAAGAAAAGAGATTGTTATGTAAATCGGTGCTTATCAAAATTGACAAATGAACTTTGATTATAAAAAATAGCAGAAAGAGAAGCTTTACATACGAAACCAAATCATCAATGTCTTTTACCCCAATGCAAAAAATGAGTTTATGGTTCCCAATCAATAAAAGAAAAGAGACTATTATCTACATTCATGTTTATCCAAATTGATAAACGAACTTTTATTCTAAAAAATAATGGAAGGAATAGCTTTTCTTATGAAGCCAAAACATCAATTCATTTAATGAGTTTATGGCTCCCAATAATGAAAAGAAAGGAAATTATTACATGAATTCGTGTTTATGCAAATTGACAAACGAGCTTTGATTCTAGAGAATCGTGGAAAGAGAAGCTGTTCTTATGAGACCAAAGCATCAATGTCATCTATCCCAATTAGTAGAATGAGCTTATGGTGCTTAATCATGAAAATGAAGGAATTATTATGTGAATCGGTGTTTGTCCAAGTCAAAAGATGAACTTTGATTCTAAAAAATTGTCGAAAGAAAAGCTTTTCATATGAAATCAAAGTGTCAATGTCATTTATCCCAATAAGGAGAATGAGTTTATGATTCCCATTCATGAAAAGAAAGGAGATTATAACGTGAATCTGTGTTTATCCAAATTGACAAACGAACTTTGATTCTAAAATATGATGAAGAGAAAAGCTTTTCCTATGAAACCAAAACATCAATTTATTTATCCTAATGAGCAGAACAAGTTTATGGTTCCTAATCATGAAAAGAAGGGAAATTATTACGCGAATCCATTTTTATCCAAATTGACAAACGAACTTTGATTCTAGAAAATGGTGGAAAGAGAAGCTTTTCTTATGAAACCGAAGCATCAATGTCATTTATCCCAATTAGTAGAATGACCTTATGGTGCCCAATCATGAAAAGAAAGGAATTATTATGTGAATCAGTGTTTGTCTAAGTTGAAAGATGAACTTTGATTCTAAAAAATTGTCAAAAGAAAAGCTTTTCATATGAAATTAAAGTGTCAATGTCATTTATCCCAGAGAGTAGAATAAGTTTATGATTCCCATTCATGAAAAGAAAAGAGATTATTACGTGAATCCATGCTTATCCAAATTGACAAATGAACTTTGATTCTAAAAAATGGTGGAAAGGAAAAGTTTTACTTATGAAACCAAAACATCAATTAATTTATCCCAATGAGCAAAATGAGTTTATGGTTCCCAATCATGAAAAGAAAGGAGATTATACGTGAATCCGTGTTTATCCAAATTGACAAATGAAGTTTGATTCTGAAAAATGGTGGGAGGAGAAGCTTTTCCTATGAAACTAAAGCATCAATGTCCTTTATCCCTATGTAAAGAATGAGTTATGGTTCCTAATCATGAAAAAAATGGAGATTATTAGTTGAATCTGTGTTTATCGAAATTGACAAACGAACTTTGATTCCAAAAAAATAGTGGAAGGAAAAGCTCTTAAGAAACCAAAACCTCAATTCATTTATCACAATGAGCAAACTGAGTTTATGATTCATAATCATGAAAAGAAAAGAGATTATTTCATTAATCAAAGTTTACCCAATTGATAAACGAACTTTGATTATAAAAAATGGTGGAAGGAAAAGCTTTTCTTATGAAACCAAAATATCAATTCATTTATCCTAATAAGCAGAATGAGTCTATGGTTCCCAATCATGAAAAGAAAGGAGATTGTTACGAAAATCTATGCTTATCAAAATTGACAAATGAACTTTGATTATAAAAAATAGTAGGAAGAGAAGCTTTTCGTATGAAACCAAAGCATCAATGTTGTTTATCCTAATGCAAAAAATGAGTTTATGGTTCTCAGCCATGAAAAAAAAAAGATTATTATGTGAATTCGTGTTTATCCAAATTGATAAATGAACTTTGATTCTAAAAAATGGTGAAAGGAAAAGTTTTTCTTATGAAGCCAAAACATTAATTCATTTATCCTAATGAGCAGAATGAGTTTATGGCTCCCAATAATGAAAAGAAAGGAAATTATTACATGAATTCGTGTTTATGCAAATTGACAAATGAGCTTTGATTCTAAAAAATTATAGGAAGAAAAGTTTTTCTCATGAAACCAAAGCATCAATGTTGTTTATCCCAATAAGGAGAATGAGTTTATGGTTCCCAATAATGAAAAAAAAGGAGATTGTCATGTGAATTCGGGTTTATCCAAATTGAAAAATGAACTTTGATTCTAAAAAATGATGAGAAGGGAAGCTTTTCTTACAAAACCAAAGCATTAATGTCATTTATCCTAATAAGGAGAATCAGTTTATGGTTCCCAATCATGAAAAGAAATAAGATTATTCTCTGAATCCGTGTTTGTCCAAATTTACAAACAAACTTTAATTCTAGAAAATGGTGGAAAGAAAAGCTTTTTTATCAAACCAAAGTATTAATGTCATTTATCCTAATGAGTAGAATGGGCTTATGGTGCCCAATCATGAAATGGAAGGAATTATTATGTGAATGGTATTTGTCCTAGTCAAAAGATGAAAATTAATTCTAAAAAATGGTTGGAAGAAAAGTTTTTCTTATGAAATCAAAGCATCAGTGACATTTATCCCAATGAGGAGAATCAGTTTATGATTCCCAATCATGACAAGAAAGGAGATTTTTACGTGAATCCGTGTTTATCCAAATTGCCAAATGAACTTTGATTCTAAAAAATGGTGGGAAGAAAAGCTTTTCTTACGAAACCAAAGCTTCAATGTCGTTTATCATAATGAAAGGAAAGCATTTATGGTTCCCAATCATGGAAAGAAAGGAGATTATACGTGAATCCGTGTTTATCTAAATTGACAAATGAACTTTGATTCTAAAAAATGGTGGAGGAGAAGCTTTTCCTACGAAACCAAAGCATCAATGTCCTTTATCCCTATGCAAAGAATGAGTTTATGGTTCCTAATCATGAAAAAAATGGAGATTGTTAATTGAATCCGTGTTCATGTAAATTGAGAAATGAACTTTGATTCTAAAAAATGATGGAAAGAAAAGTTTTTCTTATAAACCAAAACATCAATTCATTTATCCCAATGAGCATCATGAGTTTATGGTTCCTAATCATGAAAAGAAAGGAAATTATTATGCGAATCCGTGTTTATCCAAATTAACAAATGAACTTTAATTGTAAACAATGGCTGGAAGATAAGTTTTTCTTACGAAACCAAAGCATCAATGTCATTTATCCCAATGAGGAGAATGAGTTTATGGTCCCCAATCATGAAAAAAAAGGAAATTATTATCTAAATCCGTGTTTGTCCCAATTCACAGATGAACTTTAGTTCTACAATATGGTGAAAAGAGAAGCTTTTCTTATGAAACCAAAGCATCAATGTCATTTATCCGAATGAGCAAAACAAGCTTATGGTGCCAAGTCATGAAAAGGAAGGGAGTATTATGTGAATTGGTATTCGTCCTAGTGGAAAGACAAACTTTGATTCTAAAAAATGGTCGAAAGAAAAGCTTTTCTTATGAAATCAAAGCAACAAAACATCAGTTCAATTATCCTAATGACCGGAATGAGTTTATGGCTCCCAATAATGAAAAAAAAGGAAATTCTTACATGAATTCGTGTTTATGCAAATTGACAAACGAGCTTTGATTCTAAAAAATGGTGGGAAGTGAAGTTTTTCTTATCAAACAAAGCATCAATATCATTTACCCCTATGAGGAGATGAGTTTATGGTTCCCAATCAATGTATTTACCCCAATAAGGAGAATGTGTTTATGGTTCCCAATCACGAAAAGAAAGGAGATTATTACGTGAATTTGTATTTGTCTAAATTGACAAACAAACTTTGATTTTAAAAAATGGTGCAAGGAAAAGTTCTTCTTACCAAACCAGAACATCAATTCATTTATCCCAATGAGCAGAATGAGTTTATTGTTCCCAATCATGAAAAGAAAGGAAATTATTATGTGAATCCATGTTTATCCAATTTGGCAAATGATCTTTGATTCTAAAAATTGGTGGGAAGTGAAGTTTTTCTTACGAAACCAAAGCATCAATGTCATTTATCCCAATGGGGAGAATAAGTTTATGGTCCCCAATCATGAAAAGAAATGAGATTATTATCTAAATCTGGGTTTGTCCCAATTCAGAGATGAACGTTAATTCTAGAAAATAGGGAAAAAGAGAAGCATTTCTTATGAAACCAAAGCATCAATGTCATTTATCCCAATGAGTATAACAAGCTTATGGTGCCCAATCATGAAAAGGGAGGGATTATTATGTGAATCAGTAATTGTCCTACTCAAAAGACAAACTTTGATTTAAAAAATGGTCAGAAAAAAAACTTTTCTTATGAAATCAAAGCATCAATGGGGAGAATCAGTTTATGATTACCAATGAGGAGAATCAGTTTATGATTACCAATCATGAACAGAAAGGAGATTACTACGTGAATCCATGTTTATCCAAACTGACAAACGAACTTTGATTCTAAAAAATAGTGCGAAGAAAAACTTTTTGTACGAAACCAAAGCATCAATGTCATTTATCCCAATAAGGAGAATAAGTTTATTGCTCCTAATCATGAAAAGAAGGGAGATTATTGCATAAAGCTGTGTTTATCAAAATTGACAAACAAACTTTGATTTTAAAAAATGGTGGAAGGAAAAGCTTTTCTTACAAAACAAAAACATCAATTCATTTATCCTAATGAGTAGAATGAGTTTATGGTTCCTAATCATGAAAAGAAAAGAGATTGTTATGCGAATCCGTGTTTATCCAATTGACAAATGAACTTTGATTCTAAAAAATGATGGGAAAATAAGCTTTTCATATGAAACCAAAGCATCAATGTTGTTTGTCCTAATGAGAAGAATGAGTTTATGATTCCCAATCATGAAGAGAAAAAAAATTATCATGTGAATCTGTGTTTATCCAAATTGACAAATGAACTTTGATTCTAAAAAAAGGAGGAAGGAAAAGCTTTTCCTATGAAATCAAAACATCAATTCATTTATCCCAATGAGCAGAATGAGTTTATGGTTCCCAATCATGAAAAGAAAGGAGATTACTACATGAATTTTTGTTTACCTAAATTGACAAATAAACTTTGTTTCCAAACAATGGCAAGAAGATAAGCTTTTCTTATGAAACTAAAGCATTAATGCTGTTTATCCCAATGGCGAGAATGAGTTTATGGTTCCCAATCATGAAAAGAAAGGAGATTGTTATGTGAATCGGGTTTATCCAAAATGACAAATGAACTTTGATTCTAGGAAATGATGGAAAGGGATGCTCTTCTTATGAAAGCAAAGCATCAATATCATTTACCCCAATTAGTAGAACAAGCTTATGGTGCCCAATCATGAAAAGAAAGGGATTATTACATGAATAAGTATTTACCCTAGTCGAAAGTTGAATTTTGATTCTGAAAAATGGTCAGAAGAAAAGCTTTTTTTATGAAACCAAAGCATCAGTGTCCTTTAAACCAATAAGGAGAATGAGTTTATAATTTCTAATTGTGAAAAGAAAAGAGATTATTACGTGAATCTATGTTTATCCAAATTGACAAACGAACTTTGATTCTAAAAAATGGTGGGAAGAAAAGTTTTTCTTACAAAACCAAAGCACCAATGTCATTTATCCTAATGAGGAGAATGAGTTTATGGTCCCCAATCATGAAAAGAAAGGAGATTATTATCTAAATCTGGGTTTGTCCCAATTCAGAGATGAACTTTAATTCTAGAAAATAGGGAAAAGAGAAGCTTTTCTTATGAAACATCAATGCCATTTATCCCAATGAGTAAAACTAGCTTATAGTGCCCAATCATGAAAAGGGAGGGATTATTATGTGAATCATTATTTGTCCTAGTCGAAAGATAAACTTTGATTCTAAAAAATGGTCGGAAGAAAAACTTTTCTTATGAAATTAAAGCATCAATGTCATTTATCCTAATGTGGAGAATTAGTTTATGATTACCAATCATGAAAAGAAAGGAGATTACTACGTGAATCCATGTTTATCCAAACTGACAAACGAATTTTGATTCCAAAAAATAGTGCGAAGAGAAGCTTTTTATACAAAATCAAAGCATCAGTGTCATTTATCCCAATGAGGAAAATGAGTTATTGCTCCTAATCATGAAAAGAAGGGAGATTATTGCATGAAGCCATGTTTATCAAAATTGAGAAACAAACTTTGATTCTAAAAAATGGCAAAAGGAAAAGCTTTTCTTACAAAATAAAAACATCAATGCATTTATCCCAATGAGCAGAATGAGTTTACGGTTCCTAATCATGAAAAGAAAGGAGATTGTTATGCGAATTCGTGTTTATCCAAATTGACAAACGAGCTTTGATTCTAAAAAATGGTGGGAAGAAAAGCTTTTCGTATGAAACCAAAGCATCAATGTTGTTTATCCTAATAAGAAGAATAAGTTTATGGTTCCCAATCAGGAAGAGAAAAAGATTATCATGTGAATCTGTGTTTATCAAAATTGACAAATGAACTTTGATTCTAAAAAATGGTGGAAGGAAAAGCTTTTCCTATGAAATCAAAACATCAATTCATTTTTCCCAATGAGTAGAATGATTTTATGGTTCCCAATCATGAAAGGAAAGGAGATTACTACATGAACTTTTGTTTATCCAAATTGACAAATGAACTTTGTTTCCAAAAAATGGTGGGAATATAAGCTTTTCTTATGAAACCAAAGCATTAATGTTGTTTATCCTAATGGGGAGAATGAGTTTATTGCTCCCAATCATGGAAAGAAAGGAGATTGTTATGTGAATCTGGGTTTATCCAAAATGATGAATGAACTTTGATTCTAAAAAATGGTGGGAAGGGAAACTCTTCTTATGAAACCAAAGCATCAATGTCATTTACCCTAATTAGTAGAACAAGCTTATGGCGCCCAATCATGAAAAGGAAGGGATTATTACGTGAATATGTATTTGCCCTAGTTGAAAGTTGAACTTTGATTCTGAAACATGGTCAAAAGAAATGCGTTTTTTATGAAATCAAAGCATTGTGTCATTTATTCCAATAAAGAGAATGAGTTTTAATTCCCAATTGTGAAAAGAAAAGAGATTATTACATGAATCCATGTTTATCCAAATAGATAAACCAACTTTAATTCTAAAAAATGATGGGAAGAGAAGTTTTTCTTATGAAACCAAAGCATCAATGTCATTTATCCTAATGAGGAGAATGAGTTTATGGTCCTCAATCATTAAAAGAAAGGAGATTATTATCTAAATCTGGGTTTATTCCAATTCAGAGATGAACTTTAGTTCTAAAAAATAGGGAAAAGAAAAGCTTTTCTTATGAAACATCAATGTCATTTATCCCAATGAGTATAACTAGCTTATGGTGCCTAATCACGAAAAGGGAGGGATATTATGTGAATCAGTATTTGTCCTAGTCAAAAGATGAACTTTAATTCTAAAAAATGGTCGAAGGAAAAACTTTTCTTATGAAATTAAAGCATCAATGTCATTTATCCCACTGAGGAGAATCAGTTTATGATTACCAACCATGAAAGGAAAGGAGATTACTACGTGAATCCATGTTTATCCAAACTGACAAACGAACTTTGATTCCAAAAAATAGTGCAAAGAGAAGCTTTTTATACGAAACCAAAGCATCAATGTTGTTTAGCCTAATGAGGAAAATGAGTTTATTGCTCCCAATCATGAAAAGAAGGGAGATTATTACATGAAGCCGTGTTTATCAAAATTGACAAACGAACTTTGATTCTAAAAAATGGTGGAAGGAAAAGCTTTTCTTACAAAACAAAAACATCGATTCATTTATCCAAATGAGCAAAATCAGTTTATGGTCCCTAATCATGAAAAGAAAAGAGATTGTTATGTGAATCCATGTTTATCCAAATTGACGAATGAACTTTGATTCTAAAAATTGGTGTGAAGAAAAGCTTTTCATATGAAATCAAAGCATCAATGTTGTTTATCCTAATGAGAAGAATGAGTTTATGTTTCCCGATCATGAAAAGAAAAATATTATCACGTGAATCTGTATTTATCCAAATTGACAAATGAACTTTGATTCTAAAAAATGTTGGGAAGGGAAGCTCTTCTTATGAAACCAAAGCATCAATGTCATTTACCCTAATTAGTAGAACAAGCTTATGGTGCCTAATCATGGAAAGCAAGGGATTATTATGTGAATATGTATTTGCCCTAGTCGAACATTGAACTTTCATTCTGAAAACTGGTCAGAAGAAAAGCTTTTTTTATGAAATCAAAGCATCAGTGTCATTTATCCCAATGAAGAGAATGAGTTTATAATTCCTAATTGTGAAAAGAAAGGAGATTATTACGTGAATCCATGTTTATCCTATTTGACAAACCAACTTTGATTTAAAAAAAGGGTGGGAGGAGAAGTTTTTCTTATGAAACCAAAGCATCAATGTTATTTATACCAATGAGAAGAATGAGTTTATGGTTCCTAATCATGAAAAGAAAGGAGATTATTATGTGAACCCGTGTTTATCCTAATTGGCAAATGAACTTTGATTTTCAAAAATGGTGGAAGGAAAAGCTTTTCTTATGAAGCCAAAACATCAATTCTTTTACCCTATTAAGTAGAGTGAGTTTACAGTTCCCAATCATGAAAAAAAAGGAAATTATTATGTCAATCCGTTTTTATCCAAATTGACAAACGAACTTTTATTCTCAAAATTGGTGGACAGAGAAGTTTTTCTTATGAAACCAAAGCATCAATATCATTTATCCCAATGAAGAGAATGAGTTTATGGTCCCCAATCATGAAAAGAAAGGAGATTATTATCTGAATCCATGTTTGTCCTAATTCATAGATGAACTTTAATTCTAGAAAATAGTGGAAAAAGAAGCATTTCTTATGAAAAAAAGCATCAATGCCATTTATCCCAATGAGTAGAATAAGCTTATGGTGCCCAGTCATGAAGAAAAAGGGATTATTATGTGAATTGGCATTTGTCCTAGTTGAAAGATAAACTTTGATTCTAAAATATGGTCGAAAGTCAAGCTTTTCTTATGAAATCAAAGCATCAATGTCATTTATCCCAATGAGGAGAATGGGTTTATGATTCCTAATCATAAAAAGAAAGCAGATTATTACGTGAATCCATGTTTATCAAAATTAATAAATGAACTATGATTCTAAAAAATGGTGGAAGAGAGCCATTTTTTACAAAACCAAATCATCAATGCCATTTATCTTAATGGGGAAAATGAGTTTATGATTCCTAATCATGAGAAGAAAGGAGATTATTACGTGAATTCATGTTTATCCAAATTGACAAACAAACTTTGATTCTAAAAAATGGTGAAAGGAAAAGCTTTTCTTATCAAACCAAAACATCATTTCATTTATCCTAACGAGCAGAATGAGTTTATGGTTCCCAATCATGAAAAGAAAAGAGATTGTTATGTGAATCGGTGTTTATCAAAATTGACAAATGAACTTTGATTGTAAAAAATGGTGGGAAAAGAAGTTTTTCATTCGAAACCAAAACATCAATGTTGTTTATCCCAATAAGGAGAATGAGTTTATGGTTCCCAATTAAGAAAAGAAAGGAGATTATTATGTGAAACCACATTTGTCCAAATTGACAAATGAACTTTGATTCTAAAAATGGTGGAAGAAAAAGCTTTTCTTATGAACCAAAGCATCAATTCATTTATCCTAATAAGCAGAATGAGTTTATAGTTCACAATCATAAAAAGAAAGGAAATTATTATGTGAATCCATATTTATCCAAATTGACAAATGAACTTTGATTGTAAAAAATGGTGAAAAAAGAAATTTTTCTTGTGAAACTAAAGCATCAATGTTATTTATCCTAATAAGGAGAATAAGTTTACGGTCCTCAATAATGAAAAGAAAGGAGATTATTTTCTGAATCCGTGTTTGTCCCAATTCACAGTTGAACTTTATTTCTACAAACTGGTAGAAAGAAAAGCTTTTCTTATTAAACTATAGCATCAATGTCATTTATCCCAATGAGTAGAATGAGCTTATGGTGCCCAATCAAGAAAAGAAAGGGATTATTATGTGAATCAGTATTTGTGCTTGTCGAAGGATGAACTTTGATTCTAAAAATGGTCAGAAGAAAAGCTTTTCTTATGAAATCAAGGCATCAATGAGGAGAATCAGTTTATGATTACCAATGAGGAGAATCAGTTTATGATTACCAATCATGAAAAGAAAAGGGAATCAGTTTATGATTACCAATGAGGAGAATCAGTTTATGATTACCAACCATGAAAATAAAAGAGATTACTACATGAATCCATGTTTATCCAAACTGACAAACGAATTGATTCCAACAAATAGCGCGAAGAAAAGCTTTTTGTACAAAACCAAAGCATCAATGTCGTTTATCCCGATGAGAAGAATGAGTTTATTGCTTCCAATCATGAAAAGAGGGGATATTATTGCATGAAGCCATGTTTATCAAAATTGACAATGAACTTTGATTCAAAAAAATGGTGGAAGGAATAGCTTTTCTTACAAAACAAAAACATCAATTCATTTATCCCAATGAGCAGAATGAGTTTATGGTTCTTAAACATGAAAAGAAAAAAGATTGTTATGCGAATCCGTGTTTATCCAAATTGACAAACGAACTTTGATTCTAAAAAATGGTGGGAAGAGAAGCTTTTCGTATGAAACCAATGCATCAATGTTGTTTATCCTAATAAGAAGAATGAGTTTATGGCTCCCAATCATGAAGAGAAAAAAGATTATGATGTGAATCTGTGTTTATCCAAATTGACAAATAAACTTTGATTCTAAAAAGTGATGGAAGGAAAAGCTTTTCCTATGAAATCAAAACATCAATTCATTTATCCCAATGAGCAGAATGAGTTTATGGTTCCCAATCATGAAAAGAAAGGAGATTACTACATGAATTTTTGTTTATCCAAATTGACAAACGAACTTTGTTTCCAAAACATGGTGGGAAGATAAGCTTTTCTTATGAAACCCAAGCATTAATGTTGTTTATTCCAATAGGGAGAATGAGTTTGTGGTTCCTAATCATGAAAAGAAAGGAGATTGTTATGTGAATCTGGGTTTATCCAAAATGACAAATGAACTTTGATTCTAAAATATGGTGGAAAGGGAAGCTCTTCTTATGAAACCAAAGCATCAATGTCATTTACCCCAATTAGTAGAACAAGCTTATGGTGCCCAACCGTGAAAAGAAAGGAATTATTACTTGAATATGTATTTTCCCTAGTCGAAAGTTGAACTTTGATTATGAAAAATGGTCAAAAGAAAAGCTTTTTCATGAAATCAAAGCATCAGTGCCATTTATTCCAATAAGGAGAATGAGTTTATAATTCCCAATTGTGAAAAGAAAAGAGATTATTACGTGAATCCATGTTTATCCAAATAGACAAGTGAACTTTGATTCTGAAAAATGGTGGGAAGAGAAGTTATTCTTACGAAATCCAAGCATCAATGTCATTTATCCCAATAAGGAGAATGAGTTTATGGTCCCCAATCATGAAAAGAAAGGAGATTATTATCTAAATCCGGGTTTGTCCCAATTCAGAGATGAACTTTAATTCTAGAAAATAGGGAAAAGAGAAGCTGTTCTTATGAAACATCAATGAGTATAACTAGCTTACAGTGCCCAATCATGAAAATAGAGGGACTATTATGTGAATCAGTATTTGTCCTAGTCGAAAGACGAACTTTGATTCTAAAAAAATGGTCGGAAGAAAAACTTTTCTTATGAAATCAAAGCATCAATGTCATTTATCCCAATGAGGAGAATCAGTTTATGATTACTAATCATGAAAAGAAAGGAGATTACTATGTCAATCCATGTTTATCCAAACTCACAAATGAACTTTGATTCCAAAAAATAGTGCGAAGAGAAGCTTTTTGTACGAAACCAAAGCATCAATGTCGTTTATCCCAATGAGGAGAATAAGTTTATTGCTCCCAATCATGAAAAGAAGGGAGATTATTGCATGAAGCTGTGTTTATCAAAATTGACAAACGAACTTTGATTCTAAAAAATGGTGGAAAGAAAAGCTTTTCTTACAAAGCAAAAACATCAATTCATTTATCCCAATGAGCAAAATGAGTTTATGGTTCCTAATCATGAAAAGAAAAGAGATTGTTATGCGAATTCGTGTTTATCCAAATTGACAAACGAACTTTGATTCTAAAAAATGGTGGGAAGAGAAGCTTTTCATACGAAACCAAAGCATCAATGTTGTTTATCCTAATGAGAAGAATGAGTTTATGGTTCCCAATCATGAAGAGAAAAAAGATTATGATGTGAATCTGTGTTTATCCAAACTGACAAATAAACTTTGATTCTAAAAAATGATGGAAGGAAAAGCTTTTCCTATGAAATCAAAACATTAATTCATTTACCCCAATGAGCAAAATGAGTTTATGGCTCCTAATCATGAAAAGAAAGGACATTACTACATGAATTTTTGTTTATCCAAATTGACAAACGAACTTTGTGTCCAAAAAATGGTGGGAAGATATGCTTTTCTTATGAACCCAAAGCATTAATGTTGTTTATCCCAATAAAGAGAATGAGTTTATGGTTCCTAATCATGAAAAGAAAGGAGATTATTATGTGAATCTGGGTTTATCCAAAATGACAAATGAACTTTGATTCTAAAATTTGGTGGAAAGGGAAGCTCTTCTTATGAAACCAAAGCATCAATGTCATTTACCCCAATTAGTAGAACAAGCTTATGGTGCCCAATCATGAAAAGAAAGGGATTATTACATGAATATATATTTGCCCTAGTCGAAAGTTGAACTTTGATTCTGAAAAATGGTCAGAAGAAAAGCTTTTTTTATGAAATCAAAGCATTACTGTCGTTTATTCCAAAAAGGAGAATGAGTTTGTAATTCCCAATTGTGAAAAGAAAAGAGATTATTACGTGAATCCATGTTTATCCAAATAGACAAATGAACTTTGATTCTAAAAAATTGTGGGAAGAGAAGTTTTTCTTATGAAATCCAAGCATCAATGTCATTTATCCCAATAAGGAGAATGAGTTTATGGTCCCAATCATGAAAAGAAAGGAGATTATTATCTAAATCCGGGTTTATCCCAATTCAGAGATGAACTTTAATTCTAGAAAATAGGGAAAAGAGAAGCTTTTCTTATGAAATATCAATGTCATTTATCCCAATGAGTATAACTAGCTTATAGTGCCCAATCATGAAAAATGAGGGATTATTATGTGAATCAGAATTTGTCCTAGTCGAAAGATGAACTTTGATTCTAAAAAATGGTGGGAAGAGAAGCTTTTCTTACGTAACAAAAGCATCAATGTCATTTATCCCAACGAGGAGAATTTGTTAGTGATTTACAATCATGAAAAGAAAGGAGATTATTATGTGAATCCATGTTTATCCAAACTGACAAACGAACTTTAATTCCAAAAAATGGTGTGAGGAGAATCTTTTCTTACAAAACCAAAGCATCAATGTTGTTTATCCTAATGAGGAGAATGAGTTTATGGGTCTCAATCATGAGAAAAAAGGAGATTATTACGTGAATCTATCTTTATCCAAATTGACAAAAACAAACTTTGATTCTAAAAAATGGTGGAAGGAAAGGCATTTCTTGCAAAACCAAAACATCAATTAATTTATCCCAATGAGCTGAAAAGCTTATGGTTCACAATCATGAAAAGAAAAGAGATTATTAGTGAATCCATGTTTATCCAAATTGACAAGCAAACTTTGATTCTAAAAAACGGTGGAAGGAAAAGCTTTTCTTATGAAACCAAAACATCAATTCATTTATCCCGATGAGCAAAATGAGTTTATGGTTCCCAATCATGAAAAGAAAGGAAATTATTACGTGAATCCATGTTTATCCAAATTCACAAATGAACTTTGATTCAAAAAATGATGGGAAGAAAAGTTTTTCTTATGAAACCAAAGCATCAATGTCATTTATCCCAATGAGTAGAATGAGCTTATGGTGCCCAATCATGAAAAGGGAGGGATTATTATGTGAATCAGTTTTTTTCTAGTCGAAAGATTAAATTTGATTCTAAAAAATGGTCGGAAGAAGCTTTTTTCTTATGAAATCTAAACATCAATGTCGTTTATCCCAATAAGGAAATGAGTTTATGGTTCCAAATCATGACAAGAAAGGAGATTATTAAGTGAATCTATATTTATCCAAATAGACAAACGAACTTTGATTCTAAAAAATGGCAGAAGGAAAAGCTTTTCTTATGAATCCAAGACATCAATTCATTTATCCCAATGAGCAAAATGAGTTTATGGTTCCCAATCCATTAAAAAAAAGATTATTTCGTGAATTCGTGTTTATCCATATTGACAACTAAACTTTGATTCTAAAAAATGCTGGGAAGAGATCTTTTCTTACAGAACCAAAGCATCAATGTCGTTCATCTCAATGAGGAGAATGAGTTTATGGCTCCCAATCATGAAAGAAAAGGAGATTATTACGTGAATCTGTGTTTATCCAAGTTGACAAACGAACTTTAATTCTAAAAATGGTGGAAGGAAAAGCTTTTCTTATAAAACCAAAACATCAATTCATTTATCCCAATGGGCAGAATGAGTTTATGGTTCCCAATCATGAAAAAAAAAATTATTACATGAATTCGTGTTTATCTAAATTACCAAACGAATTTTAATTCTAAAAATAGTGGGAAGAGAAGTTTTTCTTATAAAACCAAAGCATCAGTGTCATTTATCCTAATGAGGAGAATGAGCTTATGGTGCCCAATCATGAAAACGAGGGATTATTATGTGAATCGGTATTTTTCCTTGTTGAAAGATGAACTTTGATTCTAAAAAATGGTCAGAAGAAAAGCTTTTCTTATGAAATGAAAGCATCAATTTCGTTTGCCCTAATAAGGAGAATAAGTTTATGATTACCAATCATGAAAAGAAATGAGATTATTACGTGAATCCGTGTTTATCCAAATTGACAAACGAACTTTGATTCTAAAAAATGCTGGAAGGGAAAGCTTTTCTTATGAAACCAATACATCAATCAATTATCCTAGTGAGCAGAATGGGTTTATGGTTCCCAATCATGAAAAGAAAGGAGATTATTACATGAATTCGTGTTTATCCAAATTGACAAAC